>JAOPTO010001913.1:0-36343 GCA_033822845.1 Tetrapedia diversipes | reverse complement strand
ATAGGTAGCGAATGCTAAAATATTCTTATTAGCAAAAATTAAATTTAATTACACTCAATACATAATTTAAACAAATTAATGAATGACTGACAAACCAGTAAGCAGGTGTAAATCAATAGGGAAATAGACGAAACACTAAGATTTTAAGATAATAAGGAAGTAAAATGGTAATATCAAGTGATTTATTAATTAAACTGGGCTAAAAACACAATATTTTTGTATTCACCGACTGGGGAGGGGAGAAGTAGCGAATGCTAAAATATTTTTATTAGCCAAAATTAAATTTAATTACTCCCAATACATTATTTAAACAAATTAATGAATGACTGACAAACCAGTGAGCAGGTGTAAATCAATAGGGAAATAGACGAAACACTAAGATTTTAAGAAAGTAATGAAGTAAAATGGTAATATCAAGTGATTTATTAATTAAACTGGCTAAAAACACAATATTTTTGTATTCACCGACTGGGGAGGGGATAGGTAGCGAATGCTAAAATATTCTTATTAGCCAAAATTAAATTAATTACTCTCAATAAATTATTTAAACAAATTAATGAATGACTGACAAACCAGTAAGCAGGTGTAAATCAATAGGGAAATAGTCGAAACACTAAGATTTTAAGAAAATAATGAACCAAAATGTTATATCAAGTGATTTATTGATTAAACTGGGCTAAAAACACAATACTTCTGCATTCACCGACTGGGGAGGGGATAGATAGCGAATGCTAAAATATTCTTATTAGCCAAAATTAAATTTAATTATCCCAATACATTATTTAAACAAATTAATGAATGACTGACAAACGAGTAAGCAGGTGTAAATCAATAGTGAAATAAACGGAACACTAAGATTGTAAAAGAATAATGAAGTAAAATGTTAACATCAAGTGATTTATTAATTAAACTGGGCTAAAAACACAATATTTTTGTATTCACCGACTGGGGAGGGGATAGTTAGCGAATGCTAAAATATTCTTATTAGCCAAAATTTAATTTAATTATCCCAATACATTATTTAAACAAATTAATGACTGCCTGACAGACCAGTAAGCAGGTGTAAATCAATAGGGAAATAGACGAAACACTAAGATTTTAAGAAAATAATGAACCAAAATTTTAATATCGAGTGATTTATTAATTAAGCTGGGCTAAAAACACAATATTTTTGTATTCAACGACTGGGGAGGGGATAGGTAGCGAATGCTAAAATATTCTTATTAGCCAAAATTAAATTAAATTATTCTGAATACATTATATTAAACAAATTAATGAATGACTGACAAACCAGTAAGCAGGTGTAAATCAATAGGGAAATAGTCGAAACACTAAGATTTTAAGAAAATAATGAACTAAAATGTTATATCAAGTGATTTATTAATTAAACTGGGCTAAAAGCACAATACTTCTGCATTCACCGACTGGGGAGGGGATAGATAGCGAATGCTAAAATATTCTTATTAGCCAAAATTAAATTTAATTACTCTCAATACATAATTTAACCAAATTAATGAATGGCTGACAAACCAGTAAGCAGGTGTAAATCAATAGGGAAATAGTCGAAACACTAAGATTTTAAGAAAATAATGAACCAAAATGTTAATATCAAGTGATTTATTAATTAAACTCGGCTAAAAACACAATACTTCTGTATTCACCGACTGGGGAGGGGATAGATAGCGAATGCTAAAATATTCTTATTAGCCAAAATTAAATTTAATTACTCTCAATACATAATTTAAACAAATTAATGAATGGCTGACAAACCAGTAAGCAGGTGTAAATCAATAGGGAAATAGTCGAAACACTAAGATTTTAAGAAAATAATGAACCAAAATGTTAATATCAAGTGATTTATTAATTAAGCTGGGCTAAAAACGCAATATTTTTGTATTCACCGACTGGGGAGGGGATAGGTAGCGAATGCTAAAATATTCTTATTAGCCAAAAGTAAATTAAATTATTCTCAATACATTATATTAAACAAATTAATGATTGACTAACAGACCTATAAGCAGGTGTAAATCAATAGGGAAATAGTCGAAACACTAAGATTTTAAGAAAATAATGAACCAAAATGTTAATATCAAGTGATTTATTAATTAAACTGGGCTAAAAACACAATATTTTTGTATTCACCGACTGGGGGGGGGATAGGTAGCGAATGCTAAAATATTCTTATTAGCCAAAATAAAATGTAATTATTGTCTATACATTGTTTAAACAAATTAATGAATGACTGACAATCCAGGCAGCAGGTGTAAATCAATAGTGAAATAGACGAAACACTAAGATTGTAAAAAAATAATGAAGTAAAATGTTAATATCAAGTGAATTATTAATTAAACTGGGCTAAAAACACAATATTTCTGTATTCACCGACTGGGGAGGGGATAGGTAGCGAATGCTAAAATATTCTTATTAGCCAAAATAACATGTAATTATTCCCAACACATTATTTAAACAAATTAATGAATGACTGACAAACCAGTGAGCAGGTGTAAATCAAAAGGGAAATAGGCGAAACACTAAGATTTTAAGAACATAATGAAGTAAAATGTTAATATCAAGTGATTTATTAATTAAACTGGGCTAAAAACAAAATATTTTTGTATTCACCCACTGGGGAGTGGATAGGTAGCGAATGCTAAAATATTCTTATTAGCCAAAATAAAATGTAATTATTCCCAATACATTATTTAAACAAATTAATGAATGACTGACAACCCAGTGAGCAGGTGAAAATCAATAGTGAAATAGACGAAACACTAAGATTTTAAGAAAATAATGAACCAAAAGGTTAATATCAAGTGATTTATTAATTAAGCTGGGCTAAAAACGCAATATTTTTGTATTCACCGACTGGGGAGGGGATAGGTAGCGAATGCTAAAATATTCTAATTATCCAAAATTAAATTTAATTATTCTCTATGCATTGTTTAAACAAATTAATTATTGCCTGACAGAAGAGTAGGCAGGTGTAAATCAATAGTGAAATAGACGAAACACAAAGATTGTAAAAAAATAATGAACCAAAATGTTAATATCAAGTGATTTATTAATTAAACTGGGCTAAAAACACAATATTTTTGTATTCACCGACTGGGGAGAGGATAGGTAGCGAATGCTAAAATATTCTTATTAGCCAAAATTAAATTTAATTATCCCAATACATTATTTAAACAAATTAATGAATGACTGACAAACCAGTAAGCAGGTGTAAATCAATAGGGAAATAGACGAAACACTAAGATTGTAAAAAAATAATGAACCTAAATGTTAATATCAAGTGATTTATCAATTAAACTGGGCTAAATACACAATATTTTTGTACTCACCGACTGGGGAGGGGATAGGTAGCGAATGCTCAAATATTCTTATTAGCCAAAATAAAATGTAATTATTCTCTATACATTGTTTAAACAAATTAATGAATGACTGACAAACCAGTGAGCAGGTGTAAATCAATAGTGAAATAGACGAAACACTAAGATTGTAAAAAATAATGAACCAAAATGTTAATATCAAGTGATTTATTAATTAAACTGGGCTAAAAACACAATATTTTTGTATTCACCCACTTGAGAGGGGATAGGTAGCGAATGCTAAAATATTCTTATTAACCAAAATAAAATGTAATTATTCCCAACACATTATTTAAACAAATTAATGAATGACTGACAAACCAGTGAGCAGGTGAAAATCAAAAGTGAGATAGACGAAACACTAAGATTGTAAAAAAATAATGAACCAAAATGTTAATATCAAGTGATTTATTAATTAAACTTGGCTAAAAACACAATATTTTTGTATTCACCGACTGGAGAGGGGATAGGTAGCGAATGCTAAAATATTCTTATTAGCCAAAATAAAATGTAATTATTCCCAACACATTATTTAAACAAATTAATGAATGACTGACAAACCAATGAGCAGGTGTAAATCAATAAGGAAATAGACGAAACACTAAGATTTTAAGAACATAATGAAGTAAAATGTTAATATCAAGTGATTTATTAATTAAACTGGGCTAAAAACAAAATATTTTTGTATTCACCCACTGGGGAGGGGATAGGTAGCGAATGCTAAAATATTCTTATCAGCCAAAATAAAATGTAATTACCCTCTATACATTGTTTAAACAAATTGATTATTGCCTAACAGAACAGTAGGCAGGTGTAAATCAATAGTGAAATAGACGAAACACTAAGATTTTAAAAAAATAATGGAGTAAAATGTTAATATCAAGTGATTTATTAATTAAACTGGGCTAAAAACACAATATTTCTGTATTCACCCACTGGAGAGGGGATAGGTATCGAATGCTAAAATATTCTTATTAGCCAAAATAAAATGTAATTATTCCCAACACATTATTTAAACAAATTAATGAATGACTGACCAACCAGTGAGCAGGTGTAAAGCAATAGTGAAATAGACGAAACACTAAGATTGTAAAAAAATAATGAACCAAAATGTTAATATCAAGTGATTTATTAATTAAACTGGGCTAAAAACACAATATTTTTGTATTCACCGACTGGAGAGGGGATAGGTAGCGAATGCTAAAATATTCTTATTAGCCAAAATAAAATGTAATTATTCCCAACACATTATTTAAACAAATTAATGAATGACTGACAAACCAGTGAGCAGGTGTAAATCAATAGTGAAATAGACGAAACACTAAGATTGTAAAAAAATAATGAACCAAAATGTTAATATCAAGTGATTTATTAATTAAACTGGGCTAAAAACACAATATTTTTGTATTCACCACTGGAGAGGGGATAGGTAGCGAATGCTAAAATATTCTTATTAGCCAAAATAAAATGTAATTATTCCCAACACATTATTTAAACAAATTAATGAATGACTGACAAACCAGTGAGCAGGTGTAAATCAATAGTGAAATAGACGAAACACTAAGATTGTAAAAAAATAAAGAACCAAAATGTTAATATCAAGTGATTTATTAATTAAACTGGGCTAAAAGCACAATAATTTTGGATTCACCGACCGGGGGGGGGATAGGTATCGAATGCTAAAATATTCTTATTAGCCAAAATTAAATTTAATTATCCCAACACCTTATTTAAACAAATTAATGAATGACTGACAAACGAGTAAGCAGGTGTAAATCAATAGTGAAATAGACGGAACACTAAGATTGTAAAAGAATAATGAAGTAAAATGTTAACATCAAGTGATTTATTAATTAAACTGGGCTAAAAACACAATATTTTTGTATTCACCCATTGGGGAGGGGATAGGTAGCGAATGCTAAAATATTCTTATTAGCCAAAATAAAATGTAATTATTCTCTATACATTGTTTAAACAAATTAATTATTGCTTAACAGAACAGTAGGCAGGTAAAAATCAATAGTGAAATAGACGAAACACTAAGATTGTAAAAAAATAAAGAACCAAAATGTTAATATCAAGTGATTTATTAATTAAACTGGGCTAAAAACACAATATTTTTGTATTCACCAGCTGGAGAGGGATAGGTAGCGAATGCTAAAATATTCTTATTAGCCAAAATAAAATGTAATTATTCTCAATACATTATTTAAACAAATTAATGAATGACTGACAAACCAGTGAGCAGGTGTAAATCAATAGTGAAATAGACGAAACACTAAGATTTTAAAAAAATAATGAACCAAAATGTTAATATCAAGTGATTTATTAATTAAACTGGGCTAAAAACACAATATTTTTGTATTCACCGACTGGAGAGGGGATAGGTAGCGAATGCTAAAATATTCTTATTAGCCAAAATAAAATGTAATTATGCCCAACACATTATTTAAACAAATTAATGAATGACTGACAAACCAGTGAGCAGGTGTAAATCAATAGTGAAATAGACGAAACGCTAAGATTGTAAAAAGATAATGAATCAAAATGTTAATATCAAGTGATTTATTAATTAAACTGGGCTAAAAACACAATATTTCTGTATTCACCGACTGGGGAGGGGATAGGTAGCGAATGCTAAAATATTCTTATTAGCCAAAATTAAATGTAATTACTCTCAATACATAATTTAAACAAATTAATGAATGACTGACAAACCAGTAAGCAGCTGTAAATCAATAGTGAAATAGACGAAACACTAAGATTTTAAGAAAATAATAAAGTAAAATGTTAATATCAAGTGATTTATTAATTAAACTGGGCTAAAAACACAATATTTTTGTATTCACCCACTGGAGAGGGGATAGGTAGCAAATGCTAAAATATTCTTATTAGCCAAAATAAAATGTAATTATTCCCAACACATTATTTAAACAAATTAATGAATGACTGACCAACCAGTGAGCAGGTGTAAATCAATAGTGAAATAGACGAAACACTAAGATTGTAAAAAAATAATGAACCAAAATGTTAATATCAAGTGATTTATTAATTAAACTGGGCTAAAAACACAATATTTTTGTATTCACCAACTGGAGAGGGGATAGGTAGCGAATGCTAAAATATTCTTATTAGCCAAAATAAAATGTAATTATTCCCAACACATTATTTAAACAAATTAATGAATGACTGACAAAACAGTGAGCAGGTGTAAATCAATAGGGAAATAGACGAAACACTAAGATTTTAAGAAAATAATGAAGTAAAATGTTAATATCAAGAGATTTAATAATTAAACTAGGCTAAAAACACAATATTTTTGTATTCACCCACTGGAGAGGGGATAGGTAGCGAAAGCTAAAATATTCTTATTAGCCAAAATAAAATGTAATTATTCCCAACACATTATTTAAACAAATTAATGAATGACTGACAAACCAATGAGCAGGTGTAAATCAATAGGGAAATAGATGAAACACTAAGATTTTAAGAACATAATGAAGTAAAATGTTAATATCAAGTGATTTAATAATTAAACTGGACTAAAAACAAAATATTTTTGTATTCACCCACTGGGGAGGGGATAGGTAGCGAATGCTAAAATATTCTTATTAGCCAAAATAAAATGTAATTATTCCCAACACATTATTTAAACAAATTAATGAATGACTGACAAACCAGTGAGCAGGTGTAAATCAATAGTGAAATAGACGAAACACTAAGATTGTAAAAAAATAATGAACCAAAATGTTAATATCAAGTGATTTATTAATTAAACTGGGCTAAAAACACAATATTTTTGTATTCACCCACTGGAGAGGGGATAGGTAGCGAATGCTAAAATATTCTTATTAGCCAAAATAAAATGTAATTATTCCCAACACATTATTTAAACAAATTAATGAATGACTGACAAACCAGTGAGCAGGTGTAAATCAATAGTGAAATAGACGAAACACTAAGATTGTAAAAAAATAATGAACAAAATGTTAATATCAAGTGATTTATTAATTAAACTGGGCTAAAAACACAATATTTTTGTATTCACCCACTGGAGAGGGGATAGGTAGCGAATGCTAAAATATTCTTATTAGCCAAAATAAAATGTAATTATTCCCAACACATTATTTAAACAAATTAATGAATGACTGACAAACCAGTGAGCAGGTGTAAATCAATAGGGAAATAGACGAAACACTAAGATTTTAAGAACATAATGAAGTAAAATGTTAATATCAAGTGATTTATTAATTAAACTGGGCTAAAAACACAATATTTTTGTATTCACCCACTGGAGAGGGGATAGGTAGCGAATGCTAAAATATTCTTATTAGCCAAAATAAAATGTAATTATTCTGTATACATTGTTTAAACAAATTAATTATTGCCTAACAGAACAGTAGGCAGGTGAAAATCAATAGTGAAATAGACGAAACACTAAGATTGTAAAAAAATAAAGAACCAAAATGTTAATATCAAGTGATTTATTAATTAAACTGGGCTAAAAGCACAATAATTTTGGATTCACCGACCGGGCAGGGGATAGGTATCGAATGCCAAAATATTCTTATTAGCCAAAATAAAATGTAATTATTCCCATCACATTATTTAAACAAATTAATGAATGACTGACAAACCAGTGAGCAGGTGTAAATCAATAGGGAAATAGACGAAACACTACGATTTTAAGAACAGAATGAAGTAAAATGTTAATATCAAGTGATTTATTAATTAAACTGGGCTGAAAACACAATATTTTTGTATTCACCCACTGGAGAGGGGATAGGTATCGAATGCTAAAATATTCTTATTAGCCAAAATTAAATTTAATTATCCCAACACATTATTTAAACAAATTAATGAATGACTGACAAACCAGTGAGCAGGTGTAAATCAATAGTGAAATAGACGAAACACTAAGATTTTAAGAACATAATGAAGTAAAATGTTAATATCAAGTGATTTATTAATTAAACTGGGCTAAAAACAAAATATTTCTGTATTCACCGACTGCGGAGGGGATAGGTAGCGAATGCTAAAATATTCTTATTAGCCAAAATAAAATGTAATTATTCCCAACACGTTATTTAAACAAATTAATGAATGACTGACAATCCAGTGAGCAGGTGTAAATCAATAGTGAAATAGACGAAACACTAAGATTGTAAAAAAATAAAGAAACAAAATGTTAATATCAAGTGATTTATTAATTAAACTGGGCTAAAAACACAATATTTTTGTATTCACCCACTGGAGAGGGGATAGGTAGCGAATGCTAAAATATTCTTATTAGCCAAAATTAAATTTAATTATCCCAACACCTTATTTAAAGAAATTAAAGAATGACTGACAAACCAGTGAGCAGGTGTAAATCAATAGGGAAATAGACGAAACACTAAGATTTTAAGAAAATAATAAAGTAAAATGTTAATATCAAGTGATTTATTAATTAAAATGGGCTAAAAACACAATATTTTTGTATTCACCGACTGTAGAGGGGATAGGTAGCGAATGCTAAAATATTCTTATTAGCCAAAATAAAATGTAATTATTCCCAACACGTTATTTAAACAAATTAATGAATGACTGACAATCCAGTGAGCAGGTGTAAATCAATAGTGAAATAGACGAAACACTAAGATTGTAAAAAAATAAAGAACCAAAATGTTAATATCAAGTGATTTATTAATTAAACTGGGCTAAAAACACAATATTTTTGTATTCACCCACTGGAGAGGGGATAGGTAGCGAATGCTAAAATATTCTTATTCGCCAAAATAAAATGTAATTACTCTCTATACATTGTTTAAACAAATTAATTATTGCCTAACAGAACAGTAGGCAGGTGTAAATCAATAGTGAAATAGACGAAACACTAAGATTGTAAAAAAATAATGAACCAAAATGTTAATATCAAGTGATTTATTAATTAAACTGGGCTAGAAGCACAATAATTTTGGATTCACCGACCGGGTAGGGGATAGGTATCGAATGCTAAATTATTCTTATTAGCCAAAATAAAATGTAATTATTCCCAACACATTATTTAAACAAATTAATGAATGACTGACAAACCAGTGAGCAGGTGTAAATCAATAGTGAAATAGACGAAACACTAAGATTGTAAAAAAATAAAGAACCAAAATGTTAATATCAAGTGATTTATTAATTAAACTGGGCCAAAAACACAGTATTTTTGTATTCACCCACTGGAGAGGGGATAGGTAGCGAATGCTAAAATATTCTTATTAGCCAAAATAAAATGTAATTATTCCCAACACATTATTTAAACAAATTAATGAATTACTGACAAACCAGTGAGCAGGTGTAAATCAATAGTGAAATAGACGAAACACTAAGATTGTAAAAAATAATGAACCAAAATGTTAATATCAAGTGATTTATTAATTAAACTGGGCTAAAAACACAATATTTTTGTATTCACCGACTGGGGAGGGGATAGTTAGCGAATGACAAAATATTCTTATTAGCCAAAATTTAATTTAATTATCCCAATACATTATTTAAACAAATTAATGACTGACTGACAAACCAGTAAGCAGGTGTAAATCAATAGGGAAATAGACGAAACACTAAGATTGTAAAAAATAATGAACCAAAATGTCAATATCAAGTGATTTAATAATTAAACTGGGCTAAAAACACAATATTTTTGTATTCACCGACTGGGGAGGGGATAGGTAGCGAATGCTAAAATATTCTTATTAGCCAAAATTAAATTTAATTACTCTCAATACATAACTTAAACAAATTAATGAGTGGCTGTCAAACCAGTAAGCAGGTGTAAATCAATAGGGAAATAGTCGAAACACTAAGATTTTAAGAAAATAATGAACCAAAATGTTAATATCAAGTGATTATTAATTAAACTGGGCTAAAAACACAATATTTTTGTATTCACCGACTGGGGAGGGGATAGGTAGCGAATGCTAAAATATTCTTATTAGCCAAAATAAATTGTAATTATTCCCAATACATTATTTAAACAAATTAATGGATGACTGACAAACCAGTAAGCAGGTGTTAATCAATAGGGAAATAGACGAAACACTAAGATTTTAAGATAATAATGAAGTAAAATGGTAATATCAAGTGATTTATTAATTAAACTGGGCTAAAAACACAATATTTTTGTATTCACCGACTGGAGAGGGGATAGGTAGCGAATGCTAAAATATTCTTATTAGCCAAAATAAAATGTAATTATTCCCAATACATTATTTAAACAAATTAATGAATGACTGACAAACCAGTGAGCAGGTGTAAATCAATAGTGAAATAGACGAAACACTAAGATTGTAAAAAATAATGAACCAAAATGTTAATATCAAGTGATTTATTAATTAAACTGGGCTAAAAACACAATATTTTTGTATTCACCCACTGGAGAGGGGATAGGTAGCGAATGCTAAAATATTCTTATTAGCCAAAATAAAATGTAATTATTCCCAACACATTATTTAAAAAAATTAATGAATGACTGACAAACCAGTGAGCAGGTGTAAATCAATAGGGAAATAGACGAAACACTAAGATTTTAAGAAAATAATGAAGTAAAATGTTAATATCAAGTGATTTATTAATTAAACTGGGCTAAAAACACAATATTTTTGTATTCACCAGCTGGAGAGGGATAGGTAGCGAATGCTAAAATATTCTTATTAGCCAAAATAAAATGTAATTATTCCCAACACATTATTTAAACAAATTAATGAATGACTGACAAACCAGTGAGCAGGTGTAAATCAATAGTGAAATAGACGAAACACTAAGATTGTAAAAAAATAATGAACCAAAATGTTAATATCAAGTGATTTATTAATTAAACTGGGCTAAAAACACAATATTTTGTATTCACCACTGGAGAGGGGATAGGTAGCGAATGCTAAAATATTCTTATTAGCCAAAATAAAATGTAATTATTCCCAATACATTATTTAAACAAATTAATGAATGACTGACAAACCAGTGAGCAGGTGTAAATCAATAGTGAAATAGACGAAACACTAAGATTGTAAAAAAATAATGAACCAAAATGTTAATATCAAGTGATTTATTAATTAATCTGGGCTAAAAACACAATATTTTTGTATTCACCAACTGGAGAGGGGATAGGTAGCGAATGCTAAAAGATTCTTATTAGCCAAATTAAAATGTAATTATTCCCAATACATTATTAAAACAAATTAATGAATGACTGACAGAACAGTAGGCAGGTGTAAATCAATAGTGAAATAGACGAAACACTAAGATTGTAAAAAAATAAAGAACCAAAATGTTAATATCAAGTGATTTATTAATTAAACTGGGCTAAAAACTCAATATTTTTGTATTCACCAACTGGAGAGGGGATAGGTAGCGAATGCTAAAATATTCTTATTAGCCAAATTAAAATGTAATTATTCCCAACACATTATTTAAACAAATTAATGAATGACTGACAAACCAGTAAGCAGGTGTAAATCAATAGTGAAATAGACGAAACACTAAGATTGTAAAAAAATAATGAACCAAAATGTTAATATCAAGTGATTTATTAATTAAACTGGGCTAAAAACAAAATATTTTTGTATTCACCCACTGGAGAGGGGATAGGTAGCGAATGCTAAAATATTCTTATTAGCCAAAATAAAATGTAATTATTCCCAGCACATTATTTAAACAAATTAATGAATGACTGACAAACCAGTGAGCAGGTGTAAATCAATAGTGAAATAGACGAAACACTAAGATTGTAAAAAAATAATGAACCAAAATGTTAATATCAAGTGATTTATTAATTAAACTGGGCTAAAAACACAATATTTTTGTATTCACCGACTGGAGAGGGGATAGGTAGCGAATGCTAAAATATTCTTATTAGCCAAAATAAAATGTAATTATTCCCAACACATTATTTAAACAAATTAATGAATGACTGACAAACCAGTGAGCAGGTGTAAATCAATAGTGAAATAGACGAAACACTAAGATTGTAAAAAAATAATGAACCAAAATGTTAATATCAAGTGATTTATTAATTAAACTGGGCTAAAAACACAATATTTTTGTATTCACCCACTGGAGAGGGGATAGGTAGCGAATGCTAAAATATTCTTATTAGCCAAAATAAAATGTAATTATTCCCAACACATTATTTAAACAAATTAATGAATGACTGACAAACCAGTGAGCAGGTGTAAATCAATAGTGAAATAGACGAAACACTAAGATTGTAAAAAAATAATGAACCAAAATGTTAATATCAAGTGATTTATTAATTAAACTGGGCTAAAAACACAATATTTTTGTATTCACCGACTGGAGAGGGGATAGGTAGCGAATGCTAAAATATTCTTATTAGCCAAAATAAAATGTAATTATTCCCAACACATTATTTAAACAAATTAATGAATGACTGACAAACCAGTGAGCAGGTGTAAATCAATAGTGAAATAGACGAAACACTAAGATTGTAAAAAAATAATGAACCAAAATGTTAATATCAAGTGATTTATTAATTAAACTGGGCTAAAAACACAATATTTTTGTATTCACCCACTGGAGAGGGGATAGGTAGCGAATGCTAAAATATTCTTATTAGCCAAAATAAAATGTAATTATTCCCAACACATTATTTAAACAAATTAATGAATGACTGACAAACCAGTGAGCAGGTGTAAATCAATAGTGAAATAGACGAAACACTAAGATTGTAAAAAAATAATGAACCAAAATGTTAATATCAAGTGATTTATTAATTAAACTGGGCTAAAAACACAATATTTTTGTATTCACCGACTGGGGAGGGGATAGGTAGCGAATGCTAAAATATTCTTATTAGCCAAAATAAAATGTAATTATTCCCAACACATTATTTAAACAAATTAATGAATGACTGACAAACCAGTGAGCAGGTGTAAATCAATAGGGAAATAGACGAAACACTAAGATTTTAAGAAAATAATGAAGTAAAATGTTAATATCAAGTGATTTATTAATTAAACTGGGCTAAAAACAAAATATTTTTGTATTCACCCACTGGGGAGGGGATAGGTAGCGAATGCTAAAATATTCTTATTAGCCAAAATAAAATGTAATTATTCTCAATACATTATTTAAACAAATTAATGAATGACTGACAAACCAGTGAGCAGGTGTAAATCAATAGTGAAATAGACGAAACACTAAGATTGTATAAAAATAATGAACCTAAATGTTAATATCAAGTGATTTATTAATTAAACTGGGCTAAAAACACAATATTTTTGTATTCACCGACTGGGGAGGGGATAGGTAGCGAATGCTAAAATATTCTTATTAGCCAAAATAAAATGTAATTATTCCCAACACATTATTTAAACAAATTAATGAATGACTGACAAACCAGTGAGCAGGTGTAAATCAATAGTGAAATAGACGAAACACTAAGATTGTAAAAAAATAATGAACCAAAATGTTAATATCAAGTGATTTATTAATTAAACTGGGCTAAAAACACAATATTTTTGTATTCACCGACTGGAGAGGGGATAGGTAGCGAATGCTAAAATATTCTTATTAGCCAAAATAAAATGTAATTATTCCCAATACATTATTTAAACAAATTAATGAATGACTGACAGAACAGTAGGCAGGTGTAAATCAATAGTGAAATAGACGAAACACTAAGATTGTAAAAAAATAATGAACCTAAATGTTAATATCAAGTGATTTATCAATTAAACTGGGCTAAATACACAATATTTTTGTACTCACCGACTGGGGAGGGGATAGGTAGCGAATGCTCAAATATTCTTATTAGCCAAAATAAAATGTAATTATTCTCTATACATTGTTTAAACAAATTAATGAATGACTGACAAACCAGTGAGCAGGTGTAAATCAATAGTGAAATAGACGAAAGACTAAGATTGTAAAAAAATAATGAACCAAAATGTTAATGTTAAGTGATTTATCAATTAAACTGGGCTAAATACACAATATTTTTGTATTCACCGACTGGAGAGGGGATAGGTAGCGAATGCTAAAATATTCTTATTAGCCAAAATGAAATGTAATTATTCCCAATACATTATTTAAACAAATTAATGAATGACTGACAAACCAGTGAGCAGGTGTAAATCAATAGTGAAATAGACGAAACACTAAGCTTTTAGGAACATAATGAAGTAAAAAGTTAATATCAAGTGATTAATTAATTAAACTGGGCTAAAAACACAATATTTTTGTATTCACCCACTGGGGAGGGGATAGGTAGCGAATGCTAAAATATTCTTATTAGCCAAAATTAAATTTAATTATCCCAACACCTTATTTAAACAAATTAATGAATGACTGACAAACCAGTGAGCAGGTGTAAATCAATAGTGAAATAGACGAAACACTAAGATTGTAAAAAAATAATGAACCAAAATGTTAATATCAAGTTATTTATTAATTAAACTGGGCTAAAAACACAATATTTTTGTATTCTCCGACTGGGGAGGGGATAGGTAGCGAATGCTAAAATATTCTTATTAGCCAAAATAAAATGTAATTATTCTCAACACATTATTTAAACAAATTAATGAATGACTGACAAACCAGTGAGCAGGTGTAAATCAATAGTGAAATAGACGAAACAGTAAGATTGTAAAAAAATAAAGAACCAAAATGTTAATATCAAGTGATTTATTAATTAAACTGGGCTAAAAACACAATATTTTTGTATTCACCAGCTGGAGAGGGATAGGTAGCGAATGCTAAAATATTCTTATTAGCCAAAATAAAATGTAATTATTCCCAACACCTTATTTAAACAAATTAATGAATGACTGACAAACCAGTGAGCAGGTGTAAATCAATAGTGAAATAGACGAAACACTAAGATTGTAAAAAAATAATGAACCAAAATGTTAATATCCAGTGATTTATTAATTAAACTGGGCTAAAAACACAATATTTTTGTATTCACCGACTGGGGAGGGGATAGGTAGCGAATGCTAAAATATTCTTATTAGCCAAAATTAAACTTAATTACTCTCGATACATTATATTAAACAAATTAATGAATGACTGACAAACCAGTAAGCAGGTGTAAATCAATAGGGAAATAGTCGAAACACTAAGATTGTAAAAAAATAATGAACCAAAATGTGAATATCGAGTGATTTATTAATTAAACTGGGCTAAAAACACAATATTTTTGTATTCACCGACTGGGGAGGGGATAGGTAGCGAATGCTAAAATATTCTTATTAGCCAAAATAAAATGTAATTACTCTCTATACATTGTTTAAACAAATTAATTATTGCCTAACAGAACAGTAGGCAGGTGTAAATCAATAGTGAAATAGACGAAACACTAAGATTGTAAAAAATAATGAACCAAAATGTTAATATCAAGTGATTTATTAATTAAACTGGGCTAAAAACACAATATTTTTGTATTCACCGACTGGAGAGGGGATAGGTAGCGAATGGTAAAATATTCTTATTAGCCAAAATTAAATTTAATTATCCCAATACATTATTTAAACAAATTAATGAATGACTGACAAACCAGTGAGCAGGTGTAAATCAATAGTGAAATAGACGAAACACTAAGATTGTAAAAAATAATGAACCAAAATGTTAATATCAAGTGATTTATTAATTAAACTGGGCTAAAAACACAATAATTTTGTATTCACCGACTGGGGAGGGGATAGGTAGCGAATGCTAAAATATTCTTATTAGCCAAAATTAAACTTAATTACTCTCAATACATTATATTAAACAAATTAATGATTGACTAACAGACCTATAAGCAGGTGTAAATCAATAGGGAAATAGTCGAAACACTAAGATTGTAAAAAAATAATGAACCAAAATGTTAATATCGAGTGATTTATTAATTAAACTGGGCTAAAAACACAATATTTTTGTATTCACCCACTGGGGAGGGGATAGGTAGCGAAGGCTAAAATATTCTTATTAGCCAAAATAAAATGTAATTATTCCCAATACATTATTTAAACAAATTAATGAATGACCGACAAACCAGTGAGCAGGTGTAAATCAATAGGGAAATAGATGAAACACTAAGATTTTAAGAACATAATGAAGTAAAATGTTAATATCAAGTGATTTAATAATTAAACTGGACTAAAAACAAAATATTTTTGTATTCACCCACTGGGGAGGGGATAGGTAGCGAATGCTAAAATATTCTTATTAGCCAAAATAAAATGTAATTATTCTCAACACATTATTTAAACAAATTAATGAATGACTGACAAACCAGTGAGCAGGTGTAAATCAATAGTGAAATAGACGAAACACTAAGATTGTAAGAAAATAATGAAGTAAAATGTTAATATCAAGTGATTTATTAATTAAACTGGGCTAAAAACACAATATTTCTGTATTCACCGACTGGGGAGGGGATAGGTATCGAATGCTAAAATATTCTTATTAGCCAAAATAAAATGTAATTATTCCCAACACATTATTTAAACAAATTAATGAATGACTGACAAACCAGTGAGCAGGTGTAAATCAATTGTGAAATAGACGAAACACTAAGATTGTAAAAAAATAATGAACCAAAATGTTAATATCAAGTGATTTATTAATTAAACTGGGCTAAAAACACAATATTTTTGTATTCACCCACTGGGGAGGGGATAGGTAGCGAATGCTAAAATATTCTTATTAGCCAAAATTAAATTTAATTATCCCAGTACATTATTTAAACAAATTAATGAATGACTGACAAACGAGTAAGCAGGTGTAAATCAATAGTGAAATAGACGGAACACTAAGATTGTAAAAGAATAATGAATTAAAATGTTAATATCAAGTGATTAATTAATTAAACTGGGCTAAAAACACAATATTTTTGTATTCACCCACTGGGGAGGGGATAGGTAGCGAATGCTAAAATATTCTTATTAGCCAAAATTAAATTTAATTATCCCAACACATTATTTAAACAAATTAATGAATGACTGACAAACCAGTGAGCAGGTGTAAATCAATAGTGAAATAGACGAAACAGTAAGATTGTAAAAAAATAAAGAACCAAAATGTTAATATCAAGTGATTTATTAATTAAACTGGGCTAAAAACACAATATTTTTGTATTCACCGACTGGAGAGGGGATAGGTAGCGAATGGTAAAATATTCTTATTAGCCAAAATTAAATTTAATTATCCCAATACATTATTTAAACAAATTAATGAATGACTGACAAACCAGTGAGCAGGTGTAAATCAATAGTGAAATAGACGAAACACTAAGATTGTAAAAAAATAAAGAACCAAAATGTTAATATCAAGTGATTTATTAATTATACTGGGCTAAAAACACAATATTTTTGTATTCACCCACTGGAGAGGGGATAGGTAGCGAATGCTAAAATATTCTTATTAGCCAAAATAATATGTAATTATTCCCAACACATTATTTAAACAAATTAATGAATGACTGACAAACCAGTGAGCAGGTGTAAATCAATAGTGAAATAGACGAATCACTAAGATTTTAAGAACATAATGAAGTAAAATGTTAATATCAAGTGATTAATTAATTAAACTGGGCTAAAAACACAATATTTTTGTATTCACCCACTGGAGAGGGGATAGGTAGCGAATGCTAAAATATTCTTATTAACCAAAATAAAATGCAATTATTCCCAACACATTATTTAAACAAATTAATGAATGACTGACAAACCAGTGAGCAGGTGTAAATCAATAGTGAAATAGACGAAACACTAAGATTGTAAAAAAATAATGAAGTAAAATGTTAATATCAAGTGATTTATTAATTAAACTGGGCTAAAAACACAATATTTTTGTATTCACCCACTGGAGAGGGGATAGGTAGCGAATGCTAAAATATTCTTACTAACCAAAATAAAATGTAATTATTCCCAACACATTATTTAAACAAATTAATGAATGACTGACAAACCAGTGAGCAGGTGTAAATCAATAGTGAAATAGACGAAACACTAAGATTGTAAAAAAATAATGAACCAAAATGTTAATATCAAGTGATTTATTAATTAAACTGGGCTAAAAACACAATATTTTTGTATTCACCCACTGGAGAGGGGATAGGTAGCGAATGCTAAAATATTCTTATTAGCCAAAATTAAAATGTAATTATTCCCAACACATTATTTAAACAAATTAATGAATGACTGACAAACCAGTGAGCAGGTGTAAATCAATAGTGAAATAGACGAAACACTAAGATTGTAAAAAAATAATGAACCAAAATGTTAATATCAAGTGATTTATTAATTAAACTGGGCTAAAAACACAATATTTTTGTATTCACCCACTGGAGAGGGGATAGGTAGCGAAAGCTAAAATATTCTTATTAGCCAAAATAAAATGTAATTATTCCCAACACATTATTTAAACAAATTAATGAATGACTGACAAACCAGTGAGCAGGTGTAAATCAATAGTGAAATAGACGGAACACTAAGATTGTAAAAAAATAATGAACCAAAATGTTAATATCAAGTGATTTATTAATTAAACTGGGCTAAAAACAAAATATTTTTGTATTCACCCACTGGGGAGGGGATAGGTAGCGAATGCTAAAATATTCTTATTAGCCAAAATAAAATGTAATTATTCCCAACACATTATTTAAACAAATTAATAAATGACTGACAAACCAGTGAGCAGGTGTAAATCAATAGTGAAATAGACGAAACACTAAGATTTTAAGAACATAATGAAGTAAAATGATAATATCAAGTGATTAATTAATTAAACTGGGCTAAAAACACAATATTTTTGTATTCACCAGCTGGAGAGGGAT
Source organism: Tetrapedia diversipes (assembly GCA_033822845.1). NCBI lineage: Eukaryota > Metazoa > Arthropoda > Insecta > Hymenoptera > Apidae > Tetrapedia > Tetrapedia diversipes. The sequence goes on along the minus strand of JAOPTO010001913.1, from coordinate 17,167 downwards.
AGGTAGCGAATGCTAAAATATTCTTATTAGCCAAAATAAAATGTAATTATTCCCAACACATTATTTAAACAAATTAATGAATGACTGACCAACCAGTGAGCAGGTGTAAATCAATAGTGAAATAGACGAAACACTAAGATTTTAAGAACATAATGAAGTAAAATGTTAATCTCAAGTGATTTATTAATTAAACTGGGCTAAAAACACAATATTTTTGTATTCACCAACTGGGGAGGGGATAGGTAGCGAATGCTAAAATATTCTTATTAGCCAAAATTAAATTAATTATTCTCAATACATTATTTAAACAAATTAATGAATGACTGACAGACCTGTAAGCAGGTGTAAATCAATAGGGAAATAGTCGAAACACTAAGATTGTAAAAAAATAATGAACCAAAATGTTAATATAGAGTGATTTATTAATTAAACTGGGATAAAAACACAATATTTTTGTATTCACCGACTGGGGAGGGGATAGGTAGCGAATGCTAAAATATTCTTATTAGCCAAAATTAAATTTAATTACTCTCAATAAATTATTTAAACAAATTAATGAATGACTGACAAACTAGTAAGCAGGTGTAAATCAATAGGGAAATAGTCGAAACACTAAGATTGTAAGAAAATAATGAACCAAAATGTTAATATCAACTGATTTACTAAATAAACTGGGCTAAAAACACAGTATTTTTGTATTCACCGACTGGGGAGGGGAGAGGTAGCGAATGCTAAAATATTCTTATTAGCCAAAATTAAATTTAATTACTCCCAATACATTATTAAAACAAATTAATGAATGACTGACAAACCAGTAAGCAGTTTTAAATCAATAGGGAAATATACGAAACACTAAGATTGTAAAAAAGAATGAACCAAAATGTTAATATTGAGTGACTTATTAATTAAACTGGGCTAAAAACACAATATTTTTGTATTCACCGACTGGGGAGGGGATAGGTAGCGAATGCTAAAATATTCTCATTAGCCAAAATTAAATTAAATTATTCTCAATACATTATATTAAACAAATTAATGATTGACTAACAGACCTATAAGCAGGTGTAAATCAATAGGGAAATAGTCGAAACACTAAGATTGTAAAAAAATAATGAACCAAAATGTTAATATCGAGTGATTTATTAATTAAACTGCGCTAAAAACACAATATTTTTGTATTCAACAACTGCTTAGGGGATAGGTAGCGAATGCTAAAATATTCTTATTAGCCAAAATTAAATTTAATTACTCTCAATAAATTATTTAAACAAATTAATGAATGACTGACAACCCAGTAAGCAGGTGTAAATCAATAGGGAAATAGACGAAACACTAAGATTGTAAAAAAATGATGAACCAAAATGTCAATATCAAGTGATTTAATAATTAAACTGGGCAAAAAACACAATATTTTTGTATTCACCGACTGGGGAGGGGAGAAGTAGCGAATGCTAAAATACTCTTATTAGCAAAAATTAAATTAATTACTCACAATAAATTATTTAAACAAATTAATGAATGACTGACAAACCAGTAAGCAGGTGTAAATCAATAGGGAAATAGACGAAACACTAAGATTGTAAAAAAAATAATGAACCAAAATGTCAATATCAAGTGATTTAATAACTAAACTGGGCTAAAAACACAATATTTTTGTATTCACCGACTGGGGAGGGGAGAAGTAGCGAATGCTAAAATACTCTTATTAGCAAAAATTAAATTTAATTACTCCCAATACATTATTTAAACAAATTAATGAATGACTGACAAACCAGTAAGCAGCTGTAAATCAATAGGGAAATTGACGAAACACTAAGATTGTAAAAAAATAATGAAGCAAAATGCTAATATCAAGTGATTTATTAATTAAACTGGGCTAAAAACACAATATTTTTGTATTCACCGACTGGTCAGGGGATAGGTAGCGAATGCTAAAATATTCTTATTAGCCAAAATTAAATTAATTACTCTCAATACATTATTTAAACAAATTAATGAATGACTGACAAACCAGTAAGCAGGTGTAAATCAATAGGGAAATAGTCGAAACACTAAGATTGTAAAAAAATAATGAACCAAAATGTTAATATCAAGTGATTTATTAATTAAACTGCGCTAAAAACACAATATTTTTGTATTCACCGACTGGGGAGGGGATAGGTAGCGAATGCTAAAATATTCTTATTAGCCAAAATAAATTGTAATTATTCCCAATACATTATTTAAACAAATTAATGAATGACTGACAAACCAGTAAGCAGGTGTAAATCAATAGGGAAATATACGAAACACTAAGATTGTAAAAAAAATAATGAACCAAAATGTTAATATCGAGTGACTTATTAATTAAACTGGGCTAAAAACACAATATTTTTTTATTCACCGACTGGGGAGGGGAGGGTAGCGAATGCTAAAATATTTTTATTAGCCAAAATTAAATTAATTACTCTCAATAAATTATTTAAACAAATTAATGAATGACTGACAAACCAGTAAGCAGGTGTAAATCAATAGGGAAATAGACGAAACACTAAGATTGTAAAAAAATAATGAACCAAAATGTAATATCAAGTGATTTAATAATTAAACTGGGCTAAAAACACAATATTTTTGTATTCACCGACTGGGGAGGGGAGAAGTAGCGAATGCTAAAATACTCTTATTAGCAAAAATTAAATTAATTACTCTCAATAAATTATTTAAACAAATTAATGAATGACTGACAAACCAGTAAGCAGGTGTAAATCAATAGGGAAATAGACGAAACACTAAGATTGTAAAAAATAATGAACCAAAATGTCAATATCAAGTGATTTAATAATTAAACTGGGCTAAAAACACAATATTTTTGTATTCACCGACTGGGGAGGGGAGAAGTAGCGAATGCTAAAATACTCTTATTAGCCAAAATTAAATTTAATTACTCCCAATAACATTATTTAAACAAATTAATGAATGACTGACAAACCAGTAAGCAGGTGTAAATCAATAGGGAAATAGACGAAACACTAAGATTGTAAAAAAATAATGAACCAAAATGTCAATATCAAGTGATTTAATAATTAAACTGGGCTAAAAACACAATATTTTTGTATTCACCGACTGGGGAGGGGAGAGGTAGCGAATGCTAAAATATTCTTATTAGCCAAAATTAAATTAATTACTCTCAATACATTATTTAAACAAATTAATGAATGACTGACAAACCAGTAAGCAGGTGTAAATCAATAGGGAAATAGTCGAAACACTAAGATTTTAAAAAAATAATGAACCAAAATGTTAATATCAGTGATTTATTAATTAAACTGGGCTAAAAACACAATATTTTTGTATTCACCGACTGGGGAGGGGATAGGTAGCGAATGCTAAAATATTCTTATTAGCCAAAATTAAATTAAATTATTCTCAATACATTATATTAAACAAATTAATGAATGACTGACAAACCAGTAAGCAGGTGTAAATCAATAGGGAAATAGTCGAAACACTAAGATTGTAAAAAAATAATGAACCAAAATGTTAATATCAAGTGATTTATTAATTAAACTGGGCTAAAAACACAATATTTTTGTATTCACCGACTGGGGAGGGGATAGGTAGCGAATGCTAAAATATTCTTATTAGCCAAAATTAAATTAATTACTCTCAATAAATTATTTAAACAAATTAATGAATGACTGACAAACCAGTAAGCAGGTGTAAATCAATAGGGAAATAGACGAAACACTAAGATTGTAAAAAAATAATGAACCAAAATGTCAATATCAAGTGATTTAATAATTAAACTGGGCTAAAAACACAATATTTTTGTATTCACCGACTGGGGAGGGGATAGGTAGCGAATGCTAAAATATTCTTATTAGCCAAAATTAAATTAATTACTCTCAATACATTATTTAAACAAATTAATGAATGACTGACAAACCAGTAAGCAGGTGTAAATCAATAGGGAAATAGACGAAACACTAAGATTGTAAAAAAATAATGAACCAAAATGTTAATATGAAGTGATTTATTAATTAAACTGGGCTAAAAACACAATATTTTTGTATTCACCGACTGGGGAGGGGATAGGTAGCGAATGCTAAAATATTCTTATTAGCCAAAATTAAATTAATTACTCTCAATACATTATTTAAACAAATTAATGAATGACTGACAAACCAGTAAGCAGGTGTAAATCAATAGGGAAATAGACGAAACACTAAGATTGTAAAAAAATAATGAACCAAAATGTTAATATCAAGTGATTTATTAATTAAACTGGGCTAAAAACACAATATTTTTGTATTCACCGACTGGGGAGGGGATAGGTAGCGAATGCTAAAATATTCTTATTAGCCAAAATTAAATTAAATTACTCTCAATACATTATTTAAACAAATTAATGAATGACTGACAAACCAGTAAGCAGGTGTAAATCAATAGGGAAATAGACGAAACACTAAGATTGTAAAAAAATAATGAACCAAAATGTTAATATCGAGTGACTTATTAATTAAACTGGGCTAAAAACACAATATTTTTGTATTCACCGACTGGGGAGGGGATAGGTAGCGAATGCTAAAATATTCTTATTAGCCAAAATTAAATTAATTACTCTCAATAAATTATTTAAACAAATTAATGAATGACTGACAAACCAGTAAGCAGGTGTAAATCAATAGGGAAATAGACGAAACACTAAGATTGTAAAAAAATAATGAACCAAAATGTTAATATCAAGTGATTTATTAATTAAACTGGGCTAAAAACACAATATTTTTGTATTCACCGACTGGGGAGGGGATAGGTAGCGAATGCTAAAATATTCTTATTAGCCAAAATTAAATTAATTACTCTCAATACATTATTTAAACAAATTAATGAATGACTGACAAACCAGTAAGCAGGTGTAAATCAATAGGGAAATAGACGAAACACTAAGATTTTAAGAAAGTAATGAACTAAAATGTTAATATTAAGTGATTTAATAATTAAAATTAGCTAAAAACAATATTTTTGTATTCAATGGCTACGGACTGAGATTGGTAGTAATATGTAGCTGTAATGATTTAATAATTTAGTAGTAATTGAAGTTATTAATAATGAAGTGCATAAAACATGTATAAAAGATTATAGTATTTATAATTAGTATGTAATTTCAAAAAATGGTTTAATAAAACAATAATCTTGTAGGTTATAGATAATATAGGTTGTAATATTTATAATTTACAAAATTATTGTTTTATTAACCTATTTATTGTAAATTCATTTGAATTTTCAATATAATTTTTATGATTTTTTAAATATTTTTCATATTATTAAGTTTAAGAAATCATTTTTTCGTAATACTAATTGGATTGGAATTTCTGATAGTTATGATATAACATTTTTTCTAATAAATTATATTAAAATTTATGAATAATTTTTTTTGTATATTTAGTATATTTAGTTTGTGAAGCTGTTTTAGGGCTATCTTTAAGGATAACATTTGAAATTGATCATCAACGATTCGATTGAAAAATCATTTTTTATAAATAATTATAAATTTATTTATTTATTATTGAATTTATAAAATTATAATTTATTTAGGTATATTAAATCATAATTTATAGTGTTTAAACATTACTTTTAATCGAACATAACTTAATTTTTTAAAAATCATGAAAACATTAAAAACAATTTTTAGAAATATTATTTTCTATGCTTACGGCATTAATTTTAATTACGGTAGTTATGTATAACGGAATTTGATTTTACGAATATTTTTTAAGCAGATATTTATTAATTTAAAATTAATTTTTTAAATGTTTGATTATTTCTTGTTCGTTATCTATTTAATTTTATTTAATAAATGAGTTTAAATTATTTAGTTCATTAATTTCTTAGTCTCAGTATGTCGTCTTTCGTCTTATTGATTTGTATTCATTTCTAAATTTCAGTTTTTTAAAATATAATTCTATTCTTAAATCAAATTTGATGAATTAGCTATGTAAGTTAACGAATATATTTTTTAATATATAAAAATAATTGTAAGTAATTTAAAGTAGGTGTTAAAATTTTAAAAAACTGTAAGATATATACGTCTGAATTTATAGGATTACCTAAATATGTCTTTACTGTAAGATTTTAACTGTGTTATTAGTTATGCTTTATGTATTGTTTTTACGTTAGTACTCACCCATCTGCGTTGATTAAAAAATCCGAACGCCATGAAATTTTGCTGGGACTTACCTGTAACAGAAAAATATAATATGTTAATTAAACAAAATAATTTTCAATCAGTTTAAAATAAGTTTTGATGTGGCAGTTACATTAAAAATCAAATATTTATATAGCAATAGAAAATAGACTAGCAAGAAATATTATTTATAGAAGTGAAGTGATATATCAAAAACTCCTGTATTCGCACCATTATTATCCGAATACTAAAATAATCCTGTGTACAACTAATTGAGTTAAAACACTAATTTAATTTATCAGACAAAAATATATCGGGATTTTTGAATACTAAAATAACGAACTAACAAATTTTAATATTATGGTTATGCTTAACCGCTATTGATACGTTGTGATAATATTTAACTGTATATTTAAGGCATATAATGATGTTAAACTTTTATATATTCTACTAATTAATAAGAGTTATATTACGTGATTATTTTTAATTTTGTCAGAAAGAAAAAACTAAATATACAACAAAAATTACCTTCAATATCTTGCAAGTAAAATTACGTTGCGTCCTCTTCATCGCTCATGCATCCTTAACTCTATATTTCATCTGTTGCACTTTATTTTCACTTCCGATAGAATATTTACAAACATAATCGGTACCGTCACAAGAAAATATCAAACTTTTATTAATTTGCAACAGTTTACACCCCGACATAGACTCGTGATGGCCAACAGAAGTTTTCGATCCGGTCGCGAACGTTGGTCGAAGCCATTTGAAACGGATCGTCGCCTTTGCCACACTGCTTCCTTACGACTTGGTGTGTATGTGTGTGGATACGTAACGTGTGTAGATGTGTATCTGCGACGCATTGGAAAGAAATAAAACACAGAGCCCGCCCCGAAAGTATGGCGTGATCGTAAATATAGGTATCAAATGTTATCGAAAAATCAACACACGCCTCGAAATCAAGGTTACCCCGCTTCAACTGCCGAGAGTTCAAATCGTATTCTTTACGGCTATGGAACAGACGAGCGTTCACTTGTTTTCGGTGGATACTATATTATGGTCTGGTTATAAGTGGCCTATTCGGGGGACAAGCACAGTTATAACAAAGAACTTCTGTTGTGCGAGCGGGACAGATTCCGAGTGAGCGAGAGGACACGGGCTATAAATCTTGCTCGAAACTTCGACGATTTCGATTGCAGTAGTATATACAGTGGATCCGAAAAGTATTCGTACACTGTATTACAAATAAATTCATTTAACTTTAATATTCTGATTTCAATTACTGTTTTTAATAAATAATATTTTAATAAATCTTTACGGATATATAGGGTATAGTAGTATATTTATTAATTAATTTCTTGTTTTTTAATTAAACACCATTTTAATCAACGAAATGAACGTTAAAGTTTCAGTGCTTCTTTTTCATTTTTTAAACATAATTTTGTATTAATGCGTGATAAAGTAAAACCTTTCAGATAAAAAAATCTTAGTTTTTAATGTTTTATCGCTCTGTCATAGAAAAAGATTCCAGAGGAACCTGTGTTCAGAGCATAAAAAATCGCAGAAGCTTTAGGGATCGCTTTCACTTCCTCAATAAGATTTACTATTGATCAAAAAACTGCTCCTTGCAGGGCCCATTATGCTCTATATACATAGAAAGTTTCATTGAAATCAGAATTTTAGGATTAGGTGAATCTCCTTCTAATATAGTGTACGAATACTTTTTGGATCCACTGTAGGTATCATATTTCTGGAGAAAAAGCTAGAGTCAATAGTTTCTATAATTCTGAAGCTTTAATTCTCTTCGAACAACGCAGTTTCAACACATTGCATGCGGGAAACGTACTTTTACGTTTTTCGTAGCGTCACTGGAGCGCGAGTCACGTAAAAGTGCGTATTTAATAGATTTGTGCTGGAGAGTGGGTATTATCATATAAATACGATAAAAAAGAATATTATTGAGAAAGATATGTTGTTCTTCTTTTTGCTTTTTCTTAATTATTCATAGAGCATACATGTAAGTATGAAATAAAAGAAGGGTTCGTTGAGAAAAACGAAATAATTTGTGATATGTTGCGATTTTACCGAATGAATTCACGAAAAATTCACGAAAAAATGCCTGCTACAGTGACTCAGAAAATTGAGCGTACACGCCTATGTTGGTAATGATGATTAGCTGGAAAATAAACAAAAACAGGCATTTTTTAAAATAAAAACACAATATATTGTTTATTTGGATATTTCAACGGGTAATCCTTTGAACAAAATTTTAATAAAATGAACTGCTTATCTATATTTAACACTAAACGTAAAAGCACTCTTATTTCGTCGTCACATAATTGAGCGTACAATTAGTTTAATATTAAGAAAAAAAAAGAAAAGGAAAGAAAAAGAAAAGAAAAGAAAAAGAAACCGGCTTTGTAACACTTATTATGCATTTTCTCGATTCGACATTTGTTTAGCCATCTCTATGTCTAGTTACTGCGTTGCTATGTTACCCATAATCATCATTTGCCATTGTTTAGTAGTAACAATTAGGACACCATGGCTTTCCAACAGATCAGAGATCGGCATTTCAGTACGAAAAATTGCAGTAAAATTCCACTGTGAAGGCAAATCGTTCAGACAAATTGGTAAAATAATAGGAAGTAATAATCTATTTTCATTCTACAGTGCAGAAAATTATTGATAACTGGATCGTTTATTTTGAAAGTGGTGCAAGCCCATTAAAAAAAAAGTGAGATCTCGTTATTTCTGCTTAATTCGGTGTAAACTTTTTATTTACAATTAGTTAGTATCAAATTTCTTAAAAAATGTCCATTCCTTGTCCAATTTAAAATTGGCCGGTAAAAGGAATTGCGTAACCATCGATTATGAAAGTGGTGTAAGTCGAATTTTTATAGACAGGTGTCAGGCATTACGAAAAAATAATTTCCTATACACACCACAGAATTATCATGATGTCATAAAAGGATATAGACAACATAATAAAGTCGTTTTACACGAAATGAAACTAGAGGATTTCATTTCAACAAAAAATCTACAGTACGTAATCGAAAAACACATAAACAGTAACACTAACGGAGGAAAAGTAAATTGGTAGCAAATATGTTGGATGAGGTTTCTTAAAAGTGCACTATATACTACTACTTTATATAAAACACCGATGGAGGACAAAGAATTTAAGAGTTTCAGTTTATTACACGTTCGGAAGGATCGCCAGAATTTGAAAAAGTCGCCCTGGCGCCTTTATATCACAATGCTAGGCCTATCTCTTACGAAAAATATAAGGATATGGAGCAGCTGTTACCCTATACGCGCCCCTCCTGTCCATCATCAATATTTTAAAACACTGCCGCATGAAGAGCCTAAGTTAATACCACTAATATCTTATGTTAATTTTTAAAATATAATTAACGTCCAAAATTAAAAATACTACTTCTATTTTATATCTTATTATTATTTGTAAACAAAATTGAATTAATATGAAATATTTTAAATGATATCCGATTCTTTTAGATTGAAATTAAACGATCGACTAATTTTGAAAGTGGTGTAAGTCCACTTGCAGTTCGCAAATATACATTATTTTAGTTAAATTCGCCTAAAACAAATTTCTATAATCAAATTACATATCGATAAATCAATAAAAACATTGCCAGGCTTGATATAATTAATCTATATTTTTCTTTTATTGAGAGATATGATAACCATCAATTTTCTCGAAACAAGAGAAAATGGACTTGCACCACTTTCAAAATCAACGGTCCAATTATAAATACAGCGGAACCCTGCATAATAAAGTAAAACGTGGGAGAAAAGAAAAGAAAAGAAAAGAATGAATGACGCGGATGAGCGGTACATAGTGAGACAAATTAATATTGATCCGAAAACTAGTGTTCCAAAATTAACAAAGGAAGAGTCTTTAAGAATGAAAAAAATTATCTTCACGGGAACTGTCCGTAGAGTTCTGCGCGATGAAGGGTGTTTCACGGTAGGATAGCGAGGAATAAGAGACCTTATATTTCGAAGGGGAACCAAGCCAAGCGTTTGGAATTCGCAAAACAGTATGTTAATTGCGACAAAAGTTTTTTCGAATAATATCATGTTCTCAGATGAAGTTAAAATTAACTTATTTAATTCGAATGGTAGAATATAATTGATTGGTGAACACCGAACGAGGAGTTCAACAAAAATAACAGGATTCCAACGATCAAGCATCGTTGGGGGTTCGATTATGTTATGGGGATGTATGGAAGTTAACGGAATTGGTAATATTGAATTTATTGGAAACGACCATGGATAAATTCAAATATCTCGACATTTTAAATAAAAATTTCAAGTGTTCGTCAGAAAAATCGCAAATGATGCCGGTATACTACACACTTCGAACAAGACAATGATCCGAAGCATTCGTCGTCGTATGTTGTCAAGGAATGGTTACTCTACAACGTTCCAAAATTATTAAACCCCTCCACCCACGATCACCGGATATTAATCCAATTGAGCACCACCTGTGGCAGGAATTGAAATCAAAATTATGTGATTGTAGATTTAGCGCAGTAAGTCAGGCGCAAAAGTTAAGATGCAGGAAATATGGAAAAATATTCCAAGTTTAATAAGAAAAAACAGGATCGATGCCTAGGCGTTTATTAAGGCAGTTACTGATGCACAAGGTTACGCAACTAAATATTACAATTACGTTTGAGTTACTTATTTTTGTATAATCTAATATGTGTACGCTCAATTTTGTTACGACGAAATAACAGTATTTTTACGTTTAGTGTTAAATACAGATAAATAGTTAATATTATTAATTTTTTTTTTTTTTTTTTTTAACGATTATCTGCTAAAATATCCAAATAAAGTATATATTATGTTTTTATTTTTGAAAATGCCCATTCTTGTTTATTTTCCCGCTAATCACCATTGCCAACATAGGTGGTGTACGCTCAATTTTCTGATTAACTGTATATTTGGCTAGTCAGTCAGTCATCCACTCACTTGAGGAACAGGGCCAAAGAGGGATCGGGCCGGGCCGCCCATCCCCACCCGAGCCGCACGCTCCGAACCTTAACCACGCACTCCACGCCATAGTAGTAGGAACAGATTTCAATTGCGTCCCTATCTCAATATGTATAGAAATATAAAACTTGGAGGCTATAAACTACTGAGGTTTCGTTTATGCTTATATTTGATATATGTATATATATATATATATATATATATATATATAAAAGGCCATTTTTCTATAAGTGGAGTAACGAAAATGATTTTGAAATATAATTAATTTACCTCAATGGAATCAAATATTTTGTTTAACATAATCCGACTTAACTCTAGTCATTTTCTACAAAATACTATTAAGCCATGTTTCCCAACGGAACAATGTTCCAAAGGTATTAAAATTTGGCATTGTTATTACCGCATATAATAATTCTACTGGTAATTATATAACCAATGCTTTCCTAGCGTACTGTTAAAAAACGTAGCAAGAATATAGTTGGCCTGTATCAGATATAACTATTGTATAATAGCAATATGTTACATCTACGCCAATGGGGGCTCTGCCTGCCGCGTGTTTTTCTCTCTCATTATCCCTTTCTATCGCGTTGACCTCTTTGTTAGTCAGCCCACACATGTGGGGCTGTAACTACCGCGACGAATAGCGAACTAGAATTGAATGTGTACGTGAGAATAGGCGTATCCCTTCCACATTTCTCGCATTCCTACCGCGGGACTTCAAGTATCGCGATATTTCTTACATTTCTCAAATTAAAATATAACTGAAACACCTGTTGCACTGTATCATCATAGTAAAATACTTTAATAATGTTAAACATTTATGATGAGGAATATGAAGAAAAATGTAATAGCAGATTGTAATATCGATAGCACAATTACTATCGAATCGTGAATAAATGTTCAAATAAAATATACAAGTAATGAAAGAGAATAAAGAGAAGGTAAATTAGCAGTATCTTAATGCGAATTGAACCAGTACTAAAAATAAAAGATTATCAAGAAATCAAATATTAATTAATGAATAATCGAACTTAGATGAGTGCTCGTATTTACCTAAAACCTTAAATAAAAATCTAATTTTTTTTCTTTGAAACAAACGTGTCAGTTGACTTGGGTATAACTTTAACTTCGTAAATGCTCGAGTGTACCACCTCTCTAAGACAAAAGATCTGACCGTATGTTTTGAAACAGAAACATGTTACATAATAATGTATAAAGAAGCTTGAGAATCACCGTATCATTAAATGACTATAAATTATCTATCATGAGTTCCTTATATTTGTACAAAATTGTTTTAACTTTCGATCTAAATTACTTCGAAACAAAAATAAATTTGTGGAAACTAATAAAATAATACTTTTTTTTTTTTTTAATAACGCAACGACTAAAAAGGCATTCCAATAAAATTAGCCGTACAACTGTGGGACACATCAGAAGAACAAGAAAGAATTTCAAGGTATTACACTTGTTACAATTGCCGTTCCGATTTCGTGACTAATTGTAAGAAACTACATGTGACGCACCGCTGGGTGTACTCACACTTGAGCCAATTATATTCATAATCGGTGTCGAATATCATTGTATGATAGAGAGAGCACAAATGAAGAGGAAAAAAGGAAAGGAACAAAAATTTTAGTTAACAGGCATCATCAATATCAGTAACTAATAAATATCTGGTGTTCTATGAAAATTACAGTAAAAGGATGTAAAATTTATCGTATGCTGGTATGAGCAATTTTTTATTACAAATTTTTAATACGGTACTCAAGCATTCTACAAGTTATGTCACCGGGTAATCATACCAAAACTTACTGAGTAATTTGACGAATCACGAGAAGGTCTCAGGAAACATTGAAGTAGAATACCATCGACAAGCCAGTCACATGGAATTAATCATTTTCAAATAAACAGTCTATTATTGATTTAATTTTAATTACTGCACTTATTTTAATACAAATTTAGTTTTAAATATTATTATAAATATATTATTAAAAGGATTCAGATCTATAATAAAAATTACAGGCTTTAGATATGCCAAAAAAGTGGATATAATATAACTATCAATAAGGCTAAATAAACTTATATTGCATTAAAGAAGTTTTAATACAAATAACCCGCCTACTTATATAATTAATTTAAATGTAGATTGTGTATGTACTACAAGAAAAAGTACATTTCTGGGTACACTTATTACTCTATAGAAATAGTTGTCTGATCCATTTTAGTCATTAAATGAGGTACCAACAATAAAAAGAAAGATCGAACTTGATTATTTCCATTTGATAGACAGTATATATTCTGCCTAAATCTGACTTCTTTTCTGAACCTTATTTTGTACAGTTTGGCTTGAAGCCAAGATTTTAACCCAGCAACACTGGACACAATGTGAGGTTGTTTTTAAATCGAGCAAATGTGAGGTTACGATTGACAGCGTTTAGCGTGAATATGAAATGGTTATCTCGTATGAATGCGTAGTGGAAAGAATGTGATTTAATTGTATGTAGAATTAGGGAATGATTTTTTAAATAGTTGGTATGAAAGGAAAGACGAACCCCCCGGTGGCGAATGTGGTATAAGGAGAAATATTTGAAATGACCAGCGAAGGCTCAGTCGTTAGAGAGAATTGTATGTTAGATGACGTACAGAATGAGAGGGAAAGGGAGAAAACAAGAAAGGGCGTTAACAAACAATTCAATCACGTGTATCAAATACTTTTTAATCATCGATAATCTTTAAATAAATAAATATATATCATTTTTGTATTTAATAAGGGAGAATTATTTAATCATCCTGTATTTTGATCTTTACCCATCGACATCACACAACGAACAATGCGAATCACTTTCATCTAATGCTCTAAGGAAAGAAGATCGGTTCTTCAATTCTATAAAACGTTTACTTTATTTTAAACTTCATTTTGATTGTTTATATATTATATATTTGATTTATATATATATTTTTTTTTATATCGTTCACGTTTTACCGACAAAACAAACTGTGTTACCAATAAACGAGCAATGACTTGTTGTCCAATTTAGAGAAGACGACAGACAACAACGGAAAACCATCACGAAACACCATGGTACTACGTCATCATATATATTTAGTAATATTGATTATGAATCTTGATAAAATTTGATAGTAATACATCTAATAATATATAAATGTACAATCAATACCAGTTTTGTCATAATTTATTTAATTTAGGAGGGTTACTATTTTTTATGAAACATTTATCAAAAATCGGATACTTATTAGTAACATTACGTCGATGAGGGGGTATTGAGCTCGAGCGATTTTCATATACTTTGTGAAATATCGATAAGAGTCAAAAATGATTCCAGCATCGAGTTCCCTGCTCTCAATAGTGCAAGGATTATTATATTATCGAATGTTGATTTTTAAACATTTATTACCAACAGAAAATAATTATATTCGAATACTGCCATTTTTACTATACGGCAGTTTTTAAAATGTACAGATAAAAGGATACTTAGATCAGAATTTTTGTAGAGTTTCGTTGCTTGTTCATATCGTTCATATTTTTTAAATTTAGTTACAGAAAAGCTGTCATTTTATTAGCGCTACTTAAATTTATTATATTAGAATGCACGATTTGAATAACTTCAGATTTCTTCGACAATTATTATTTAAACGTCGTACAAGTTTACTTATACATTATCATTGTCATTAACTGATTAGTACACGTTTCTATACGAAAACACTAACTTCACTTATGTTTCTTCTATACGTATGTGAATCTTATTTGATTTGTTATAAAATTTTCACGTACATACATGTACTGCAAAAATTATTATAAAACTTTATGAAGATATGAACCGCAAACATATAATTATCCTAACGCTTTCAATGTAAAGGTCGTATTAAGATGACGAGAATTCGGTCCAGAAGCAGAAAAAACATACTCTCGAATATGATCATTGAACAAAGACGAAAGATAAGGACAGATTCTGCGTAGGAAATGGCTCGAGTTTTTATTAGGGACATGCTAAAGAACAGGTGCTACATTATTGTTACATTTATCCTCTACATCACATGCCCAAGTACATTTTATTTGATAGTCAAAACTTCATAAGCGAAAAAGCTTCGACGTTGACCACCTGTTAATTTTTGCTTTCGTTCAAGTTTACCGACTTAATACTATATTGACACACACTGGGCCTTCGATAACCAAGGCAATGATTTTTATTGGCGCATCGAAAAATAACAGATACGACTTCTTGAATTTGTTTGAATTTGTTCCAATTTTTTTTTATCACTCCTGGAAGTATTCCACTGAATTTTTCCAGAATCCTTTGCACATTCCAGAAATATAAAAAATGATGTCGAATTTGATAGATTCTAACGTGACGTTTGTAATCCAAAGGTAACAGTGTGCCCATTATAGTATCAATGTAGCTATTTCTTTAAAATAGCTCTAAGAAATGTTCTGTCCAATTCTCCGAAAGTTCTGTGGAATCGGATATACAAAAAAATCTTTTTCGATTGTTTGTTGATTCAGTTTTAATAAATTTCATGTACTCCCTTTTCTGTCTCCTTAAAAGGTCAACGTTTCCTTAATATGTACAACATTTCTCATTTATACTATTGTTCATTCAATTTATATTGCTCGATTTCATTTTTTAACACTGTGATTGTACACAAAATTATTGAAGAAATTCCTGGAAACTTCTCTTCTAACCACATTGTTAAAAAATAAAATTTGGTAATATAAAACGATTGAGAAAGTTGCTAATGAAATGTCCCTGTAACGCATCGTCGGTCGTTAATGGATTAAGGGTTAAGATGTGTGTGTATAGGGCGAAATCGAACGACGAAGACAAAAAGTTCAACGGTTGAAGCATCCACAGTGACTCTTAAATATTTACGCTGTGCCTTATCGCATTTGCATGTGAAACTCGTTGGAATTTCTGAACCGGAACATCACAATTGAAACCGCCGATAGTTTTGTTCGCCCGAATACTAAATCGTGACACCTTAACCGATATTGGATGTTTAGGTTTCTACGCTTTTAGAGAGCATTCGCTTCTGATTAAATCACTGCATAGCTTTTTGCGGTCAACTAATGGCTCTAGGTAAAAAATTAAAGACTAAGTATGAAAAAATGTCGTATCGTTTTTAAAACAATCTTTTTTCTTTTTTCTAATAGATATGCAGTTTAATGAATTTTCGATAAATGGGTTTCTTTTTCGGGCTGAATTTTAACATTAAAATGAATTAAATCGGGGGAGTATTACTGTCTTTTTGATAGAGAACAACATTTAAAAAAATTGCACAATGCGTGGGTCAATTCCGATGATTTTTCAGTATGCTATTTAATTAATTTTATAACAACATAAATTTGCATAAGTATAGTCTTGTAATCAGCTAGGATATTCTCTGATTGATATTCTTATGTATGACTTCTTCATTATTATTAGAAACAGTAGGATATATTTATGTAATTATACCGTTATACATACAATCAGTCACAGGCAAAATCGTACACCACGTAAGCACATGAAGCCTGTATCACCTTGTAAAAACGGCTAGAGGGAGAAAAAAAAACGTTTTGCTAACATATATTGTAAATATATCTACGTTTACTGTGTGGTAACATCAAGGACAACGAGCATTTTTAAATGCAGAAAAAAAAAGTCATTATGAAATAGTGTAAAAGATATATCCGCTAAAATCGTGCAGCAGTCTTTCTGCATAGCGAATCCTCAAAAACGAATGAAAACCTTATCGCAGAAGAATATTGCATTCTGTCTGAGCTTGTTAGGATATGTTGTGTTACGATCGAGCATAGAAGTAAATCTACAAAGATGTGTTCATCCTGAGACGGTAAGAAGAGTTTGACGAAAAGATTTTCATGGTTGCACACCACGAAACAAGCCATTTCTGAGTAAAAGAAATAAACAGAGGAGATTGGATTTCGCCAACTAATATTTAACTAAAGATTTTAATTTCTGGAAA
>JAOPTO010001912.1:0-31179 GCA_033822845.1 Tetrapedia diversipes | reverse complement strand
GACGATTCCATCGCAATACACACAACGTCTTCTTCCGTTCGTTCCCCTTGCGTGTGTGTTGTAAGTACACACGCAATGTGTAGTCCCATAAGGTCTGGTGCATGGACCTGCAGAAACTGCAGAGTGCCTCCAGTGTAGCAATCCAATAGCCGCTGGGGCCTCTGTGAATTGTTTCTACAGTATTGGTACATGCACTACCGGGCCTACGCTGCATCAGGCGTAGCCATTGCATCAAAGCCCGTGCAGCTGTCAAGGAACGACCGTTGCTTCGATCCACAGATCGAGCGTATTCTGTGACTTTTTCAAGACCCCCGTGCGTGAATTCCATCTTCACATGATGCACGGGAGCAGGAGAAATCCTCCACTAGAATACACCTGCTGTTCGTGGGCAGGATTTTAAGAAGACGTACGCTATTCTGTGGGCGTGCATCCCCTAACGCTTCACAAGGGGTAAGGACAGCAGAGATGCACGGGACAGAATAGTTGATTATTACCGCCTTGGTCGAGCTCCGAAAAACGGAGATCATCGACTGTTCCTTCCTCTTTTCTAGAGGAATTCAGGTGCTTGTGTCAGTGGCCCATAAGAACTTTATGGGTGTCCACCGATGTCACGGAGCTGCGGAACGCGAAACGCACGAATCACATAATTAAACGCCAACCGCGTTTAATTATAAATTCTTCCGCTTTTTCGGTCGATGCGCGAGATAACGATAATCGCAAACGACACGTACTTTTCGACCGAACAAACTTCACTCCGTGACCGTTCCGTTTGATTTCGAGACTTCTTTCCGCGGCGACTCCACGCAGTATTCACTTCGAAAATCACTAACGGAATCTCTCCGAAAATCACTAATGGAATCTCCTTTCGTTATTTTCAATTTGAATTAACCGAATAACAGGCGTTAGAGTTTCGACAAACAGCTTTTTCCTGGACCTTGAATTCGATGCCCTCGCGCTGGCAGTCAAGGCCAAGGCGATGTTTACCGAAATCCGCCGTTTTTAGTTACCCGATTATTCTTATGTTTAATAACGATCGAATTAGAGGTCGCGAATCCAGGGGCGTCGCTATGTGCGATATCGCCCGAACCTCTTTCCGAAATGCACTTTTTTAAACAACATAAAAATGGAAAATCACGAGGGAAGCGAAAAATGCAATGTAAGTGATTATCAAGAATTACTTGGAAGATTGATGTACCTTTGTGTGTACGCACAACCAGACATATCATATGCAGTTTGTTCTTTATCACAGTTTAATATTAACCCTAAGCAGATGCATATGACAGCACTTAAACGAATCCTTAGATACTTACAAGGAACAATGGACTATCGTCTAGAATTTGGACTAGGTGATATCAATCCAGAGGTACGATGTGAATCGGATGCGTCCTGGGACAGCACACGAGACGCTAAATCAATCACCGGATTACTCATATATCGGAACAAGGATCTGATCCATTGGAGGAGTAAGAAGCAGGGAACAGTGGCACTTTTATCGACAGAAAGCGAGCTCGAAGCAGTAACTGAGGGAGTGAAAGAAGTGATTTGGATGTGTAATTTATTAAAAGAGATTGAACTTGGTGAAAACGTGAAAAGAGTTATGTATTGTGACAATATGAATGCCGTAAAATTAGCAAATGGTGGCAGTTACAAAACAAAGACCAAATTAATGAACAGAAGGTGCTGGTATGTCAGAGAATGCGTGGAAAAGGAAAATATAAAAATTGTTCATGTGTCAAGCGAAGAAATGACTGCTGACTGTCTTACAAAACCGTTAAGTGGGCCTAGTTTAAAGAAAAATGTAGAGAAGTTTATGAATGTAAATTGTGAGATTTAATGAAACCAAGGGGGGAGTATGTGAGGATTGGTTTCTGGATGAATGGTTGGTATGCGTGTGACGTGGGAGGAGAGGGGGAGTAGGAGAGAAGAGGGGGAGTGTAGAACATGAGTGTTGACGAGTGAGTAATATATAGTAAATAGAAATAGGTAGCATTAATTATATACAATAAATACAATACATATTAAAACAAACGTGTTTATTAATTTCTGATCCACCTCAGTAGACACCAAATGCAATGAACAGAAGTAAGGAATCGTTGAAAGATGAAAATGAATGTGTAAGTAGACACAATATCAAATGTTAATCAACAAGATAACGATTGAAGTTTCAGATATTTATAAATCATAAAATATATATCAAATAATAGTAATATGTGTAAAAATTTTATAATGTGAGATTATGAATTACTTTTAACATTAAATGTGAAATAATTGTTTGTTTCAGGTTTATGTTAGAGTTAGTGTGAAGGAACGAGATTGTAATGGTGTAACCTATATTCGTGATTATGCCAAAGAAAAATTTAAACTTGAAGAACTTGTTAAAGATGGTGCTTGCATTATGATTGACAGATCCACCACTATGTAGAAAGTAAATTAAGCTCTGAATATATTTTTAATAATCCAAACATTAAAGGAACCTGTGAAGAAAGTTTCTCTGTTTAATTACCGCTCCTCTTATCATTATTTCATTAAAAATCCATGAGTGTTAATATTTATTTTTAAAATGATAATCATTGAGACTGAGCAAGGACTCTGTTAAAATCGCAGAGGAATCCTTCTTCCCGCGTTCCCGTTATTTGGTTCTGCTGTTGTTCAGTAGCGGAATTATTTTTCGACTTCTTTTAAAACGCTTTTTTAGATCGTTCCTGATTACAGTTAATTTCTTTTAAATAATAGTTTTTTTTATTTAGTTTTAAATTAAATATAGTTGTGAGTGTGTTTGTACCACACGTATGTGGTGTTATGAGAGTGCAAAAGAAGAGAGAAAAGAATACATTTTAGTTGCGGTGTAAATTTTGACTGATTCGTGCGCGTGTTGTGTACCTTTTTGTGGACACTGCGGACGGGACAATCGCGGTGCGAGTGTATTATTTAATAAATATTCGCGGACGGGACAATCACGATTTAAATGCGTGTGGGTGCTTCACTTTTGGGCAGTGTACTATCTGCTTTAAGAGATCATTGACCCTCTTTACTCGAAAATCGCAATGGGCGAGATTTGACATGCTCTCGTGGATTTTGCGAGTAAGCAGGTATAATGTCATTCATCATTTTGAAAAGTGACTGAAGTTTTGATTTTCAATTATCCGCAACAAACAAGTTTTTCTGCGCCCCACGAGGTAAGCGTTATGATACATGTTGATACGGTCCTGGGTTCGCCTGTGCGCGGAGAGCCCAACGGCCGGCGCTGCAGCGGATTGGCTGATTTGGGCAATCTTTAACTGCTAATAACTAATTAACGAAGCGTTTAACGAAATTTCGTCACTCTTGATTTTCGTCTTATTTTAACGTCTAGAACGCCCCATTTCATTTAAGTCCATAGGTAGATTAACACCCTGTATACATGTTTTCTCGTAAATGATACATCCCAATTGTAAGACTACCTGCACCGGGCACGGGCGAAAATGGGACACCGGAGTACAGGACGACACGCAGCGGGTGGTCGCCGACAATGTTAGGGCCGTGGCATCGACTGTTACGATGTTTATGACCGGATGTCTGGTGTATGTCTGGTTAGGAATGTTGTAAACTGTACGAATGAAATCCGAAGACGCCACGGGACGGTTTGTGTTTGGAAAGACACTTAGCCGTCGGGCGCCGAGGGATGAATTGTCATAGAATGCATGGGAAAGTTAGGAAAGGCGGGCGACGCGACATTGCGTCGCCAAAAAGATAGGGCCTTCAGCGGAAGGGACCTGGTCACGGAGTGGGGAGGGCTATGTTGCCCTCGGAGAGGATAACGGTCGTCGACGGTCCCGACACTTCTACGCTAGCCGTCCGAATAGCAAGTCGTGACCTAGTTTCAGTTTCTTTGCATTTTCTTACACAATTTCGAACCTACGTAATTTAAACTTATTGTTTATTAGTCGAAGCAAGGGGTTTCGAGAAATTAATCGTCGACTTTGGTCTGTCAATGCGGAGTCCTCCGATTCCTCTAAGCTGATCACTTACGAGAAAGATTGTCGTAATATTTTCGTAAAGTGTGGAGCACGACTCAAGTTGCCACTGACTTTTAATGAACTTCTTTGGCTCTTTGGTGGTGCTGCGGATATGCCCGTCGTACCACCACACGAGTTCAAAGAAAGGTTTCTTTCGACCAACACCTTATTATAAGGATGAGGAGAGACTTCGTTCTCGTTGTCACTCTCTCGATTGCCAGAAACAGACTGAGCGCGATTCGCAGCTTGGCTGGCACGTTCGCGTTCACGTTGAAAATTACCGTCAGGTGGCGTTTTCAAAATTGAAATAACGTGTTCTCTTTCTCTCCTCTATTGTTTCTCTCTCTTTCTAACGCGACCTCATCGATAGATGCGTTCGGTAATTTTTTATTCGAAATCGTATCCGGCGCATCCCTGAGGTCGCTGGTATTTATTATTTTTTGCCTTGCTCACCGTTATTCGTTGGCAAGGTACACGGAACAATAACCGACGACCTACAGGGTTATTGCCTTAACGGCTCGAATTTAAACATCAACACATTCATTAAACATAAACACGAACTTACATACAGGGACTCCAAAAAGTATTCGTACACTATATCACAAATAAATTCACTTAAAACTGAAATTCTGATTTCAACGATTTCAATGCAATCGGTATTAATACCTCACGAAGGAAGTATTTCTCTTTCTCTCACTCGCATACAAGAACGCCCTTTCTGGAAACGTTATTCAAAATTCAAATTTTTCGACAGTAGCCAAGGCGAAAGCGATGTTTACCTATTCCGCCGTTAAACATCACCCGATTAGCGTTGCGTTTAATAATGAATAATAACAGAGGCGTAGCTGTACGCGATGTCGTCCGAGCCTTCTCTCGAAATGCACTTTTATAAACAATCGTAATTCCACTTTAAGGAGGTGAAATCAACGCTGATAGTTTCAATTTCTTCCTCGTCTTTTAAACATATCTTTATAATGGTACATGATCAAACAAAATCCTTGAGATAAAAGATGTTTAATATCCACTACTGTATCATTTTGCCATGAAAAAAGATCTCATAAAAATCTGTATTTAAAGTATAAAAAGTTACTAAAACTTTGAAAGTCATTTTCACTTCCTTAAAAGATTTCCTGTCGATAAAAGAATTAAACAATGTGTGATTCATTATACTCCATATATAAAAAAATTTTCACTGGAATCACAATTTTAGGACTAGTTGAATTTTCAGGTAATATGGTGTACGAATATTTTTTAGAGCCATTTTACGTAAATACGGACGGTTGCACGAGAACCGATAATCTTGTTAAGTGCTGGTAACCACTGTGGTTACCACTGTTCCCACTCATCTGCGCATGACAGGTAAATGACGTCACAGAACGATCGTTTTTTGTCTTAATGTAGGTGTAACAATATTCATTTACACACGTGTTTTGATACTTGGTACAGAATTTTCGACGCTTTCTCATTATTTTTTATAATTAAGGATATAGATGAGTTTCTAACTTTTAAGCTATTGCAAGTACTGATCGAATTTTGTGTTTTACCTTATATCGGTACTGCTCGTAACAAATTGTTCGGGATGTTCGGATCTGTACAATAAATAAAGAGTATTTCCAGGAGAAATTGTCAAGTGAAAAGTGTTCATTATTTATTAAGTTTTTAAACCGAGTGACAGAGATATGAAAGAAGAATACATGAAATTATGATGTGACAATTATGTGGATTTTAGCACATATGACTGTGTTCGAAATCTGAGCGAGAAAATTTTATATTAAAATAAATAATTTTCCCCGTCTTCGGATAGCCGGGAGAGGGAGAGTGGTATCGATAAAGTTTAAGAAATTGTCAACGCGGAGCTCTGTTTATATTGATATTCCAACACGGAACGCCGTTTATTCTGTTGATTCAAATTAGAAAAATAAAGATTTTTTAAGAGGAACCAAATAATCAGGGGTGACGATGGCCAAAGTGGTCATTAGGGCCCCCATAAACCAGAGGTCCCCAATAAGGATTAGGACCGAGTACGCGCGAGGCTCGGCCACGGCTGCTAACACTTTCCAGGCCCGCACCAACGGCGGGTTTGTTTTTCGGGAAAGTGCAAAGTGGGGATGCGCCCATAAAAGCATGAGGAAAAGGGCATAGTCAGTTTTTAGTAAGACAGCAACCGTATTGTACGAACGAAAAGCATTATTATAAAGAAATAAAGTAACCCCTCACAATTTTTAATTTTCTTTCTTTTCCACCCGACGTAATAGGCCTGGCCTGGTTGGAGTCCAGCGGTCCGGCAGATCGTGTTTGGATGTCTTCGTCAGGATCTTCACCTGTGAACAATTGTGGACTGTATTAGATTTTAAATGTAAATATTTATTATTTCCAGATCCGAATCGTCGGCTTATAGCACGGCGTTAAGCCGCGTCGCGACGACTTCTTGCGTCGGCAATTAATCTTGTTAAGAGATTAAGTGTTGAGCATCGCAACGCTACAACACTTATAGATCCGACGTGTCTGTGTGTTTCGACCACGTTTCGGTAAATACCGAAGATCTACTCTCTCATGTGTGTATTCGACTCGCATAATACATAGACGGTTCTATCGTAATACACACAACGTCTTCTTTCCGTTCGTTCCCCTTGCGTGTGTGTTGTAAATACACACTACGTCCTATACGTCCTATACGTTCTTCGCGAGGCGAATTTTGTAAACGGAATAATTATTCGTCCGCGTGCACACGGTATTAAACACCACGCGGACGAAGTATGTCTTTCTCTCTCACTCGCATATAGAAACGCCCGTTCTCAAAACGTTAGTTTCAATTTCGAATTTGACGAGCCACGGGCGTTAGGGACTCGTTAAACATCTTTTTTCTGCCTTGCGACTGGATTTCCTCAAGCCACAAAAGCCAAGGCCGTGTCGATGTTTACCTAATCTACCGTTAAACATTGCTCGATTACCGTTGCGTTTAATAATGTACAAATCAGAGGTCGCGAATCCAGGGGGGTCGCTATGCGCGATATCGCCCGAACCTCTTTCCGAAATGTACTTTTTCTAACAGACTGAATACATTGTATCAGAAGCGTCTATAACCCGTATAGTATGCCATTCCCGTGAACAGCTGATAGGGCAATGACCTTTTTTGTGAAGAATTCAGATACTTGTTAAATCTTTCATAGAGAACCGTGACGTAGTTGAATTTTTTCGTAAATAAATGTAATATGTGTGAATTTTTTCGAAAAGAACTGTGATTTGTGTGAATTTTTTCATAAATAACCGCGATATGTGTTAGCTTTTTCGAAGAGTATCATAATATGTGTGAATGTTTTCATAGAGAATCGTGAAGTGTACGAAGTTTTTCGTAGAGAATCGTAACGTGTGTGAATTTGTTGACGATATTAGTATGTATTTCCTGCAGATTTATATGCAAACTTTTCCGGTGTTACTTTCACTGAATGTGGCAGCTTTCAACGGATATTTACAACGTCTGCATGAATGAATTATTTGTTAGTGCGAGTTTGAGCCTTGGAAAAACATTAATCCTCTCTTCTCGAGAACCTCAAAGGGATTGTTTTGATATGTCCTTGTGAATTGTTGTTGGGTAGCTAGGTTTAATGATACGATTCTAGGATTGTGCTTTAAAATGTGTCACGGGATCGTGTGTGAGTTTTAAACGTGACATTTCTGTAACTGTTCAGAAGTAAGTCGTATTCCGTACGTAGTTACGACTGAGCATCACTGTGGACTCAGCGGCGTTACCTACCGAGTTGCCTCGGTTACCTGCTCTCAGGCGTCAAATGGCCCGTTCTAAGTAATTTTTTAACTAATTATAACTCATAAACAAAGCCTCAAACGCAAAATCGTTACTCTTGATTTTCGTCTTAGAATGTTACATAGAGTTACTCCTTCAATTTTAGCCCAGCCTCGTCCGAACACCCTTATACATGCCCTTGGCCGGGCGGACACCACTCCAAGAACAAGATGATTCGCCGGTCATCCTTGGAGAGGGAAGGTACGGCCCACGCAAGGGGTGATTTGAGGTTGTACCTTGTAAAATTCTAGATCCCAGGGGGTCACCTGAAAGTGTCCTTATTTGCACTATTTTATTACGGAGTGCAATAATGACTAATGGCCTGGCGCTGAGGAATCGTCATTAACCAAATTGTTATTTAAGTATTCTGGCATCATTTCGATCAAGAGCTTCGCAACACGATAGGCTTATAAAATTTGCTTCACTCAATACTATTTGTAGCCAAGAAAATAAAATCTTTGCTACGTGCCGCGGGGTGAAGACGTGGTGCTCGCACTTTTCTTGCTCACAGTTAACACGCCCGAGATTGATGCGACAGTTTAAGATTCTCACAGGAAAAAAATGAAGGAAATTCATCCGGCAAGCAAAAGATTCATTTTAAATTGGAAACGTTAACTCCTAAATTTGAAATAACTGTGTCCTGAAAATTAGCTTCATCGTTTTTCGTTATCACAGAGCAATAAAAACTTAAATAAAGATCAGTTATTGAAGGCGGCAAGAAAAATTTAAATAAAGATCTGTTATTGAAGACGGTAAGAAAAACTAACAATTAGTATAATTTTCTCTTCATTCATTGCTACACAATGTCGCTGCGAATGGCCACGGATAAATGCAATCATTAGTTACTTATCAACTCCAAAAGTAACAAACTACTCTACAAATGAATTCACTTGACTCAAAAATTCTGTTTTTAATAAAAGTTTTTAATAAAGCATTGTGAGTATATACAGACTAATAGTACGTGGACGGATTAACTTCTTTTATTGACATACTACTTTAAGGAGATGAAATTAACGTTATAGGTTTCAGTAACTCTTTTTATCTTTTAAGTGTATCTTTTTAATGGTGAGTGACAAAGCCAAACCTTTCAGATAAAAAATGTTTAATTTTTAATGATTTATAGCTCTACTATAAAAAAAAGTGTTATATACTGCATTGATGGCGTGTTGCATTTATTTGTGCGCACGCGCGTGGATGCTGGAAAGCGCTCGAGTGTAGGACCGGGGGTTCCCTGCGTGCCGCGAATAGTAAGAGTGTATTAGATCGTGAGAGTCGTATTAACAATAGTGTATAATTATAATATTAAAGTTCCGAAGATTATCCAAATGTGTCTTCCTCTTTTATTTAACAAACACAACAAAAAGATCTCCGAGAAACTTGTATTCAATGCATGGAAAATCGCTAAATTTTTGAAGCTTGTTTCCATCTGCTCGAAAAAAATTCCGGTCTACAGAAAGATTAATCCTTTATGTTCTATATGCATATAAAATTTTATTGAAATCAAAATCTTATTATCAGGTGAATTTTTCTGTATTATAGTATACGAATAATTTTTGGAACCAATTTTCTGAATCAATTTTATTCTGCACTTACTTCTTTTTCTCTTATTTTTGTCTTTTCTTCTTCGCTTTTACAATGCTCAGTATTTGATGTATCTAGCAGCACTGTTTCCTCTGAGAACTAAGAAAACTGGTTACTCAGTGTGCTGATTATATTGAAATTTTCAAACTATCACTTAGGATAATCACTTATCAATGTGTATTATTCATTACAATCAATGGTTGTAGATTTTTATGCAAATTCGTTAGACATTGCAGAAAATTTATTCACATCGAGTTACTTAAAAATATGTTGAATCGTAAACCCATTTAATTGAACTGATGTTCTATGGAAGTAGGTTGCATAAATCATTTTTTTATAATTCTGTACAATTTATGCTTGTAAGAAGATAGGTTGCGTCTAGATTCTTGAATTAAATTTATTCAACACTGCTTTACGCTTTTTTGATTCATTTAGTAGTAGTGCATTTGAAAAATCAGTTATTAACATTGCACATTTCATAGATTTTTTAAGTAGTCTACGAAACATTAAAAAATTATTGATAAAAAT
The DNA here is from genome assembly GCA_033822845.1 of Tetrapedia diversipes. Classification (NCBI taxonomy): domain Eukaryota; kingdom Metazoa; phylum Arthropoda; class Insecta; order Hymenoptera; family Apidae; genus Tetrapedia; species Tetrapedia diversipes. The sequence continues at coordinate 21,273 of JAOPTO010001912.1, read as the reverse complement.
TTCTCAATATTCATTCGCTAATTAATAAAATCATAAATTAAAAGTTTCTGTTTCTCTTTTATATTTTGCATTAACAAGGGAACACCGCGAAGTGTCATTCACGGATTTTAATGAAACTTTGTGGAATTATAGAGTGATCCAATACAAGAATAACGGTATGCTTCATTTCGGCCCAATCGCCCTTTAAGGGTGTGAAAACTAACCTCAAAGTCAAATCGACACTTCCACTTTTTCGCGTATATCTGTTAAAGTATAAGAGACAAAGAAAAATGTTTTAGATAAAAGTTTAATGGTATAATCAAAGCTACAATTTCACTTGAAGAAAATTTTTCGAAAAGTCTTCCTTGTTGAAAAAGAAATTTTTTCTTGTGTTATTTTTAACAATTTTTACATTTTCATAATAACTAAAAATATTACGTATTTTATTATGAATTCAACGATGTATGATATTTTTACTACGCAACACCGACTTATCTAAATATACGACGTAACAAACAAACAAACAAACGGCATATTTGGATTCTAATGACCGAACACATGATCGCCTCCTTGGCAAGGTTACTTTGGCCTCCATTTTAACTCAGACTGGCAAAAGTGGTTGCAACATGGGTGGGCCCAAACTCAGACCGTTGACGACGATCAACTTTAGGTACCTCACACATCCACCCACACTTCTTATCATTTAGTTTTCATTCTTCATCCCCTAAACACATTTCCACTTTTTTCTGAGTTTTGAATGACAGACAAAATAGTTGTGACTCTCAAACAGGATACCGACAACTTTCGATCGAACGATTACAATCCTTCATAAATTCCCAAAACGCTTGCTAGGCACATTTTCAACCGGAGTTGACTCGATTAATTTCGGAAAGGTCAGCTCCGAGAACGCTTCACCTAACGTGACATTCTGGACGTAACACGAAGCATGCAAAAATAGTTCAACATGAATACAAGCTTCGCGCGTTACTCTAATCAGTCTGCATCACACAGCAATAAGAGAATTTTAGACCATTGGCAATTTCTTTCAAACTCGCCCGTTTGCAACCGTCCATTTACCTAGACACCTCCGTAGTCCAGTCCCTTGGTCCAGTTTATTTTTCTGGTCCGACCAGTACTTCCACGAATGCTTGACTTGTGGTCGGAACGTGTTGGCACATGGCCACAGTCAGGGTTGTATCTCTGTCGACGATCTTTCGCGCCTAAAGGAACATGCATGACATTTGAGTAAATCAACCAGCCAATTACAAATAGCGTTACCGGGCCTAAATATGGAGAAAATATGGGATTAGTTGGTTGGCTCGACAAGCCGTATTTACATCGCATGTGCAAACCGTGTTACCCCTTATAGTCAGGCCGCTAAGCACGTTTCCCTGTATGAACACGACAAAGGGAACTGGATAGGAGGGATACAATTTCTATGCACAGAACTGTAATTTTACATGGTAATCAACCCTTAAGTCTTCATCTATCAGAGGTTTTCCATCCAAGCGTAGCATGATGCTCTCTGATGGCATGTAATGAAGTTGTGCCACTTCCTGGTAGTGAGCACGCGCACACAGGGGTTTGTTCCCTTACGCGGTGTTATAAATATCGTGTTGTTAGGAGAACGACTTTTGCAGGATGTGTGAGACCCTTTGGGCTCTATCACCATAATTCTGTCGCATAAACGACAAATTGTCAACTAGCAGAGATTAGTTTTGTATTCTATGGCATACCCTTTCTCTTTAAATCAAGTTGGAATTTTGTAGCCCTCTATATTTCTAACTAGGATGCAATTTGAGAATGTTTTGATTCACTGCATTTTACACGGTCCATGGACCAGTTTACTTACAAGATTTAGACAACGTATATCGTTATTCTGTATATTACTGCACTTTTCTGCTCAATTTCTTATGTTAAAATATAAATTTTTATTTTCCTATCATTAATCCTGTTTCCCTCTCTTCTTATATATTTGCTTCACGTCGAACGTTAAACTTGGGATAGCTTCAAATATGTTTCCCCACAAATTTTTATTTTTTAATCTAGTAGACGATAAAGAAGCAAAGCATAAGCGACAAGCAAACAAGAAACGAGTTTTTTTAGACTCGTTGACATCAAAAATATTACAGGTAATTTTTAACTCTATACACCTCAAATTCTTTTACAACTGAACGTGTTTTTAATCAAACCAATATTTTTGTTGAAATTATTGTTAACCGAAGTAGATTAAAAAGTATTCTCATAATTTAGTAATTACTATTAAGAATGTATTAATATTTATTAGAATTTATTAGAATGTTAGAAAAAAAATTTAATATTACGCACAGAAAGTTGAATTAGTGTACTATTTGATCGATGTCACGATTGCTCACGCGTAGCTACGACACTGCTGCAGCAGCGGTTTCGGAGACAAGCGAGCGATGGGCCGCATGGCGGCAAAATGTCGTGTCTGCGTTGCCGACGAATCTTTCCTCGAATTATTCGACTTTGAAGTCGCTTTTCCATTTCTGTTGAATGGTTTCTACTTCAGAAAAGTCTACAGAATCCGATGCTGTGTAGTATTTTTATGCTAGACATCGAACTATTTGTAAATATGAGAAAATATCGGAAAAAATATCAGAAAATTACGAATTTCGGCGCTTTTTTAAACTTTGAATGTTATTTATAACTAAGTAAAAGCTTAAAAAATTATAACTATTCAGACTGGCATATTCAGGAATCTCTGCTCTATCTTTTGGGCTAAGTTATACCTGTCTAACATTTTTAGTTGCGACGCAATACTTCATTTTTGCTCAAGATCTACTTCTTTTTTACAAAAATTCGTGTTTTTTGAAAACTGAGGGTGATAGAACAATTCTACTTTCGGATTCTTGTTTGGGTAGCTTAGCTCTACAACTATCACGTAGTGGTTATAAGAAAACAAAAATCATGTTGAACAGTGTTATCGAAGCGTGTTTAGATTTACTGAAGCAAGTACATCACACAGCTCCTTTTAACCCTTTCGCTACGAGCGTCGTCTATAGACGACACCCGCGCGATGACCTGTGTGTACGAGTGCCGACTTTTAGAATTTACCATTCTGAATTAAATTACTAGGAATTATAATTCTATGTCTAACTATCCTAAATTGTTTTTATTTATAATAATAGCAAAATTGAGAATCTTAATTTGACATATCAATTACCCTAAATTATATTTTTATTTATAATAATTGCAAAATCTCCGAATATGTCGTTGTGTAACATTTATAGAAAAAGACGATCCGGAGAATGACAAGTGTTTTGTCGCGTCCTCGAATGTCAGGATCGCGACTGTCGTCCGTCGCTCGTTAGCTTTAAACGACTTGTTAGGTTGTGTCACGTTTGACGAATGATCGCGAATGAATCTCGAATGACTGATTGACTGAGTAGATCTCGTATGACTGATCTCGTATGTATATTGTCTGATCGAAGCGCGGTTGTATCGCTTGAATGTTGTGTGTATTCTGAATATTGTATATTGTATACTGTATATCTCGCGGTGCCGAAGTGATTCGGTTTTATATGGAGGAGTTCGACTGGTCACTCCTCCATACCTCAAGACGATACGCTAATTGGTTGAAGTCTAAAAATCAAGACTCCAATCAGCGTATGCCCTGAGTGCCCCCAACCCCCGTTCTTGTGTCCTTAGCACGCGTTTCGAGAACGAGGGAGGGGTGAGTCACTCGGAGCGGGAAGGTTTCCCGGATTTTGGCAACGAAGGGGAAACTTCTTCCGGGCCCGTGTACTTGTCGCATGTGGGTACCGGCTGGGCATGCTTCGGAAGTCCCTCATTTATGACACGCTCTTGGCTATTGAGGAATTACGGTGACTCGAAAATTAAACTATTGTCCCTCAACGGACGTTAAGAGGATTCGAAAAAAAAGCAAAAAGGCTAAAACTGCTTAATCCTCAAAAATAGCATTACCGGCACGTTCGTGTCATAAATGCCGATGGAAGGCTTCCCGCTGCTGTTCCGTTAGGACGGAACAACAATGCTGCACCGAAAGATGTAAGTCCGAACATCAATTTACCGAAGCGCAACGTGCACACTTTTCGGCATACCCGTACAGGGGTATCACTCGGACGGAGCGCACTGCCGTAGCGAAAGGATTAACATAAATAGTACATTTTACAATAGATAGAATGATGCTATAATAATGCCATAATGCATTACAAAATAAAAATTTAAATACAAGCGCTATTGCGTCGCTTGGTATTTCTCGACATAAAATAAAACAAGCGCTATCGCGCTGCTTGGGTCTTTTCGTACTTGTTTAGTCGCTTGCGTACCATAAGCCACTTTCGTGCTCTTCAGATTTTGTGTCGAAAAAAGCCAGCGCATTTGGCCGATACAGTCAACTGACGGTCGATCTACAATTCATCAAAACGCGCTCAGCTTTCAGACGTATGTACGTCACGCTGTGACGCTGTCAGTAAGCCAATGTGTATTGTTACCTATTCTAAATTAATAGTATATATTTTTTTATTCATAACATTTTATTTTATGTATTGCATATATACGTACAGTATATATATTATAGTATTTCGTAAAAAATAAGTTATAAATTAAAAATATAAAAAATTTGAAGAACGAATAATATTTTATTAAAAGTAACTTTCATGATGTAAAACTGTTGTTTGTAACATGAAAATGTTAAACAATATTTCGAAATGGCATCGCGTAGCATCCAAAATTTTGTATTGAGTTATACTCAAACGACATAACGTCCCAACTAAGGATTCGTCGACTGATAACTCTTTATGAGGTGTATAATATAATTTAAAAACTCTGTTAGCGTGTTTGACAAGGGGTTCAAATTTTACACAGGGATCGTAATTACAATGATTAGGTGGAAAACATGAAGAACTATCAACCAAATGAAAATACTTTAAAATTTGTTGAAACCTATTTCTTGAAAACATTTTCCTGAACCATGCTATCTGCCATGAATTTTCGCTCCAATACGAAGTTATATTTGGTCTTCTTGTAATGCCCATTTCTAGAATCACTGCTATGAATGTTTTCATCTCCAATTCAGTAACTGATGTCCATTTCTGTAGTTCAGAAACATCTGATTGTTTAAGAAAACGCATCGAATATACCGCATAATTATTTGTTTTGGTAACCATTTCTGACAATACTTCTAAATCAAAAAATTGGTCAAAGTACTTGATGGGTCTGTTCTCATTAGGAAAATTGCTTTCTGCTTCTGCTTTCTGCTTTCTGTTGGTATTTTCTTCAGCTATTCTTAGCGGGTCCTCTGCACATGAATCATCCGGTATCGAAAAATCGCTATCACTCTCCGAGCTACTGAAAATACGTGTCTTGCTCTTCCTAACTGGAATGATGTCAGAATTATCGGTGTTCCTCGGACAACTTGGATTTTCGTTTACGCTTGTAATTTTGATTTTTCTGTTCATTATACCTCCTTCGGGATAAAACAAATTAATTATAAAAGTTACTCAATAAACCTCAGCTAACACTACACTTACCTTCTGCTTTATTTCGTCTAATAGTTTCGAAAGACACGGTTATTAGCAATGATAATCGCACTTTTATAACACTAGGTCCAATCCCGTTGCCAGTTGCAATAAGAATAATGGTATAAACGAAACAAGCACGAGAAACGCATCCCCGTTGTTTACTGCATTGAATATCACAAGCGCTATCGCGCTCATCGACTTTCTTCGACACATAATCGAAGGAGCGCGATTGCGTTCATCAGCTTTTTTTGACACATAATCGAAGGAGCGCTATTGCGCTCCTTGGTGTTTTTCGTCCGTGTTTTGTCAAAACCCTCTGGTACGCAAACGGTTAAGCAGCAATTAACCAATAGTTCTTTGCTTTCCTCCTTAGAAGCGTAACAGAAGCAGAGAAGGAGAAGCAACTTTGGGATATAATCAAGCAACAAGATCCAACGGAAGTATACTACTACGAAGCGAATCGTAAATCTGAAACAGATCACCGGGGAATTAAACAGCTGCATTAAAATTAAGGTTGCTCTGATAACAGCTAATGGAACTGCAGCGAATGTAGAGGAGCAGCACATATTTTGGTGATGGTGCACGTCACGCTGCAAAAGTTTTATACCAAAGTTGGAATTGTATATGAGCTACGTGTGCCGGTGTCGTCCTATCTACGAACTTAGTGGAGAAGTCAAGAGTCGCCGATGTATTCGCTGTAAGTTTTCTACGTCAGCGTCAGTGATAGAGCGAAGAGAAAGGAGTAAGAAAGGGATTCCTTGGATGAAACGTGAAATGGCAAGTTTTCAAACGAAATTGAAGCGATGGAGACAAATTAATAAGTCGATTATTTCCTTTGATTCTGATTATGTGATGAAAGGATTGGCTTGATTGTTCTCGTGCTTGGAATCGTTAAAGTTATCGGACTTCCTTATCATTGTATTATGGTAGAAGGCACTAAATTTTCTGTGGTGATTAAACTTCTTACGATAATTTTGATGCAACTAGATTTGTTAGAAATAGATCGGCCGTTGGAAATAGAACAAAAAAAAAAGAAAAAGACGAACGTGCCATGCGTGTATTGACAGGCACCACGATCGAATTATTGCGTATAATTTTTGCGGCGGGCACTTGTCAACTGTCGAGGACGGCCATGAGCGCATAGTCCTACGCCATGATTACGCCGGTTAGCATTCGTTCTTCCAACGTCCAGTCGCAAAGGTGGTGTTTTAGCGATCGTGTAATTATAATAAAGAACAATAAAGTTATCTTACAACCCTTTGTTACTGCATTTACTGTTCATGATTTCACAACATTAATATGCAAAAATATATAAAATATTTTAAGCAAAGTAAATAGAGGATGAACGAAACTTTTGCTAGGTCATTAATTATATTTATAGAAGCATGAGCTTCGAATTTGTAGATTTCATATTATTTTAAGTTGAAACGTATGAAGTAGTATATTTATTACCCCCAAACACATTTATGCTATATTTTAAGAAATGATGATTTCATCTTTCTTTCCCTATATTGTTACCTTTTGTACTACATATTCTCTAACTGATATCAGAAGGACTGTATAAACTAAAATATGAAACGTTACTTTATAGACATTATTCGCTTGATTTGTGTCTTTAATTGAAGGAATAACAGAAAATGTACTTTCCAAATATAAAGTCCAAACTTTAAAATCTTCTTTAAACTTCTTTTTTATTTACTCATTCGAATATAGTGAAACGATTGTGTTAAATAAATAGAACCTTTTACTCCACAGAAAATGATTTTAAAAACGAGAATGCATTTTACGATGAAACAGGCGATATCCCTCTTTGAATCTCTGAAAAAATCATTTCTTAGAGTTTCATCTGATTTATTTAGCAACTGTTTGAACATTTGTGTAATTTTTATCGGACCTATATTCTTTCAAAAACGGTAAGGACGCTGACACAGAGAACAGTTTCAAGTATGTAATCTGTCTTTATCTACCTTCAAAGAAATTTTAGCTTAATTAATAAACGCAATGAACGAAACAGCATTATTTACCTTTATCTCGTTCCAGAATAGTTTCATCGTTGGACTGTTTGAATATTGTTTCCTTCAACAAACAGCTGTGTACTGATGGCTATAGAGTTGTATTGTTTACATTGGAAAAATGCATTATAGAACACATTATAAATGTACTATAAAAACTGCTGTGATTGAATTACACCTTGCACACGATATATTTTTCCAAAAAGTTCTCTCTAATTCAATGCTTTATCACAATATCATCCTTCATGGAAACAATATTATCTTTCGAGTCACCTTGGGTTCGTAGATAACTCATTTCGCCGGCACGGATACTGTTTTCTCCGATGCGAAAGCGCCACAATTAATAAAGCGCATATTCCTTTAAGATCAAACACTTTAAATGTATTTCTTTTATAAAAATGAGCATCCTCCTAATTTTTTCAAGACAGACAATATAGCTTCAAAGTATTATAATAGTGAGATAATCAGTTAGATAACATATGAAATTCTACATACAGCTTATGATTTGCGTATTAGTGTATAACTTTTTGGAAACCTATGAGAACCAGTTCTTTTTTATAGCAAATAATTTTAAGATTGACGTCTAGTGATCGCTGTATGGGTTTATAAAATAGATTAGGAAAAAAAGAGTTGTAGAAACTATAAAATTACAAATTAGCAGATAAACCTTGTTAATTTCGTAGTTAAATTGTCTGATAGTTATAAAATCGTCGGCGTGACGGTAACACTTCAGAGCAACTCGAGCAGTTTATGACAATTATAGAATTGTATGAAATGTTGCTTGCGAATTGGAATGTTATGTTCTTTTTTATGTTGAAAGAAAAAATAAAATAATCAAAATAGAGTAAAAAAAATTAGCAAAGAGAAATCTTGGTAAGCGCCATATCATAAATAGTAATCCCTGATGTACCAGAAACTGAAGCTCTTATCTAAAAAATTCTTGCAGTATTTTAATGATTTGAAGCAATATTTTGAGCTCTTTACACAATCTAGAACATACTCATGTCTGTGAAGGTAAAAATTAATTATAAAAATGTAACCAATTTTCAAATGCTTAAATTTTGTCGATTGCAAATAAAATTAAACAAAAGGAAACACAAATTAAACGTAACAGGATTTAATAAATCAAATCTGACAATAATTTTTATTTGCAGAATACCGTTTTCTGTTTTTTTCATTTTTGTTCCATTTTTGGAACGAATTGACCGCTGTCTGTCATTACCTCACGTTTTCCGCAGAATTCTGTTTTCCTTCCTATACTCTCCGTTATGCACAGAAAAGCTTCCCTTCGATATTTCCTCCCCAAACTAATCCTCGTTTCCGCCCAACTCGCAATTTTACTTTCCATACTCGGTAAAACGTGCAGCGTGACATTTCTTATCAGCTTTACTTTTAACGTTACACCCACTTCCTTTTATCTTCTCGCGCAGTCTCAAACACCGGATTTTCCTTTCAGCTTCAGTCCGTGATGCTTTCCCTTCTACACGAAACAGTGTTTCGCAGCTTTGTCCTTCACCTTCATACATTCGCTTCCGTCTACATACCGCATTTCCCGGACACGTTCAAATTTTTTTCCTTTGCCAGTTTCAACATATTTCTTTTCCTTTGTCTACGTAATTTCTGTTCGCACATTTGTCTGAACCATGAAATACCCGTGTATACATGATAACTATAATTCTATGGACCTCTATGTAATTTGGAGTAACCTTTACAGCATCGAGTGATAGCTGAAATAATTTTTGGTGAAACGTTAACATACACGATGTAATTCTTTGTTAATGATCGGTATCTCCACGAACTTTTACTCCTCTATATATAAATTACACTCACGTTATCCTCTTTTTGTGTTTAATAACAACTTCTAGTTCCTTAATGACACATTTTAATGAATAAATTTCATTTTTGCATAACGTTAGGTCTCAAATAGCGAAATTTCAGTGCAATTATAGCTGAACATGAAAGATGTTCGAAATTTGATTAAGGAAATTTCCCTAATCTTCGAGTAAGCCGGGAGAGGGAGAGTGGTATCGATAAAGGCTAATAAATTGTCAACGCTGAGCTCCGTTTATATTGGTGTTCCAGCCCGGAACACCGTTTATTTGGATTATACAAATTAGAAAGAACAGATTTTAATTGATTTTTGTTTCCTCCCGATGTATTGGCCTGGCCTGGTTGGTTCCCAACGGTCCGGCTCGTCGGGTAGGTCAGGATCTCCACCTGCGAACTATTGTGGACTGTATTAGTTTTAAAATATGTTTATTATTTTTCTAGCCCGTATCGTCGGCTTATTGCACGGCGTTCAGCTGTGTCGCGACGATTTTTTGTGACGGTAGTTAATCCCGTTAAGAGAGTAAGTGTTGAGCATCGCGATGCTACAACACATATAGACCCGACTGGTCTGTGTGTTTTGACCGCGTCGCGGTAAACACCGAGGATCTACTCTCTTATGTGTGTATGCGGCTCGCCTATGAAATAGACGATTCCATCGCAATACACACAACGTCTTCTTCCGTTCGTTCCCCTTGCGTGTGTGTTGTAAGTACACACGCAATGTGTAGTCCCATAAAGGTCTGGTGCATGGACCTGCAGAAACTGCAGAGTGCCTCCAGTGTAGCAATCACATAGCCGCTGGGGCCTCTGTGTATTGTTTCTACAGCATTGGTGCATGCACTACCGGGCCTACGCTGCGTCAGGCGTAGCCATTGCATCATAGCCCTTGCAGCTGTCAAGGAACGACCGTTGCTTCGATCCACAGATCGAGCGTATTCTGTGACTTTTTCAAGACCCCCGTGCGTGAATTCCATCTTCACATGATGCACGGGAGCAGGAGAAATCCTCCACTAGAATACACCTGCTGTTCGTGGGCAGGATTTTAAGAAAGACGTACGCCATTCTGTGGGCGTGTATGCCCTAATGCTTCACAAGGGGTAAGGACAGCAGAAATGCACGGGACAGAATAGTTGATTATTACCGCCTTGGTCGAGCTCCGAAAATCGGAGATCATCGACTGTTCTTTCCTCTTTTCCAGAGGAATTCAGGTGCTTGTGTCAGTGGCCCATAAGAACTTTATGGGTGTCCACCGATGTCACGGAGCTGCGGAACGCGAAACGCACGGATCACATAATTAAACGCCAACCGCGTTTAATTATAAATTCTTCCGCTTTTTCGATCGATGCGCGAGATCACGATCATCGCAGACGACACGTACTTTTCGACCGAATAGACTTCACTCCGTGACCGTTCCGTTTAATTTCGAGACTTCTTTTCGCGGCGACTCCACGCAGTGTACACTTCTCGAAAATCACTAACGGAATCTCAACTGAAACTCTTCGAAACTCACTAACGGAATCTCAACTGAAACTCTTCGAAACTCACTAACGGAATCTCTTTTCGTCCGTGAGCGCACGGTATTTAATACCTCACGGACGAAGCTTCTTTCTCTCTCACTCTCATGCGAAACGCCCTTTCTCGATTCGTTATTTTTGATTTGAATTAATCGAACAACAGGCGTTCGAGTTTCGACAAACAGCTTTTTTCTGGACCTTGAAATTCGATGCCCACGTGCTGGCAGTCAAGGCCAAGGCGATGTTTACCGACCTCCGCCGTTTCTAATTACCCGATTATTTTTATGTTTAATAACGATCGAATTAGAGGTCGCGAATCCAGGGGCGTCACTATATGCGATATCGCCCGGACCTCTTACCGAAATGTACTTTTTTAAACAACTTTACAATTTAGCAACTACTACGTTCAGAGTCAAACTCTTTCTGCCACGCGCTCGCATTTTCCCCGTTATATATTCTTCCGAACATTCATTTCCTTTTTTTCTAATTGCTAACCTTTCTCACTCGGTGCATTCGGTCACGATCAAACAAAATTCCCCAGTCGTGACGTATTCTCAAGTGTTCATCTTTCACGCCTTAGAAATACTCGAGTCTTATATTATCATTACTTGGTAATTTACATAAAAGGAAGAAAATAACGGTTTCTGTTATATGAAAGAACTTAATTTTACTTTCGGAAATTTTAAACATTTTTCTTCGAAATTTGATTAAGGAAATTTCTATATTTATTAAATAGTTTCCCTAATCTTCGAGTAAGCCGGGAGAGGGAGAGTGGTATCGATAAAGGCTAATAAATTGTCAACGCTGAGCTCCGTTTATATTGGTGTTCCAGCCCGGAACACCGTTTATTTGGATTATACAAAATTAGAAAGAACAGATATGAATTTTTGTTTCCTCCCGATGTATTGGCCTGGCTTGGTGGGTGCCCAATGGTCCGGCTCGTCGGGTAGGTCAGGATCTCACCTGCGAACAATTGTGGACTGTATGAGTTTAAAAAGATAAATATTTATTATTGTCAAGCCCGAATCGTCGGCTTATTGCACGGCATTCAGCCGTGTTGCGACGATTTTTTGCGACGGTAGCTAATCCCGTTAAGAGAGTAAGTGTTGAGCATCGCGATGCTACAACACATATAGACCCGACTGATCTGTGTGTTTTGACCGCGTCGCGGTAAACACCGAGGATCTACTCTCTTATGTGTGTATGCGGCTCGTCTATGAAATAGACGATTCCATCGCAATACACACAACGTCTTCTTCCGTTCGTTCCCCTTGCGTGTGTGTTGTAAGTACACACGCAATGTGTAGTCCCATAAGGTCTGGTGCATGGACCTGCAGAAACTGCAGAGTGCCTCCAGTGTAGCAATCCAATAGCCGCTGGGGCCTCTGTGAATTGTTTCTACAGTATTGGTACATGCACTACCGGGCCTACGCTGCATCAGGCGTAGCCATTGCATCAAAGCCCGTGCAGCTGTCAAGGAACGACCGTTGCTTCGATCCACAGATCGAGCGTATTCTGTGACTTTTTCAAGACCCCCGTGCGTGAATTCCATCTTCACATGATGCACGGGAGCAGGAGAAATCCTCCACTAGAATACACCTGCTGTTCGTGGGCAGGATTTTAAGAAGACGTACGCTATTCTGTGGGCGTGCATCCCCTAACGCTTCACAAGGGGTAAGGACAGCAGAGATGCACGGGACAGAATAGTTGATTATTACCGCCTTGGTCGAGCTCCGAAAAACGGAGATCATCGACTGTTCCTTCCTCTTTTCTAGAGGAATTCAGGTGCTTGTGTCAGTGGCCCATAAGAACTTTATGGGTGTCCACCGATGTCACGGAGCTGCGGAACGCGAAACGCACGAATCACATAATTAAACGCCAACCGCGTTTAATTATAAATTCTTCCGCTTTTTCGGTCGATGCGCGAGATCACGATAATCGCAAACGACACGTACTTTTCGACCGAACAAACTTCACTCCGTGACCGTTCCGTTTGATTTCGAGACTTCTTTCCGCGGCGACTCCACGCAGTATTCACTTCGAATATTTTCAACGGAACTCCTCGAAAATCACTAACGGAATCTCCGAAAACCACTATTGGATTCTCTCCGAAAATCAGTAACGGAATCTCTTTTCGTCCGTGAGCGCACGGTATTTAATACCTCACGGACGAAGTTTCTTTCTCTCTCACTCTTATGCATAATCGCTCTTTCTCGTTTCGTTATTGTTCAATTTGAATTAATCGAACAACGGCGTTAGATTCTCGACAAACAGCTTTTTTGGGACCTTGCAGTTCAATGCCCTCGCGCAGGCAGACAAGGCTAAGGCGATGTTTACCGAAATCCGCCGTTTTTAGTTGCCCGATTATTTGTATGTTTCTTAACGATCGGATTAGAGGTCGCGAATCCAGGGGCGTCGCTATGTGCGATATCGCCCGAGCCTCTTTCCGAAATGTACTTTTTTAAACAGCAACAAACAATTCACCGATGAGTAGCCAATGTTTAGCGAGCGCTGAGTGGAAACGGGGAAAGGCCTGCAAAGGTTTCCTCAAAAGAGAAAAAGGACCAGTATTGAATAGAAAAACGAGTTGTAGAGTCTTAAAAAGAGCTAAGAATTAAGCATAGAGTCATGTAGAAGAGCTGAATTAGAATTTACTGTGTACTGTATATTTTTGCCATTATTAATAATAATAAATAATCTTAAAAACCTTATATTTGCAGTAATAATTTGTCATTTGTAAAGTAACAGATTTGCACTACATCAACAGCTTCATACTACAAAAGTTTGACGAGAAGTTTTATTCGATTGTTCAAAACTACAATTAATAGTTTCTCTTCAACTGTGTTTCTCGAAGTACAGAAGATGTCAAAATACAAATCAATAAAATTCCGTTATGTAGGTAATTTGTGGATCAAATCAGCATTCGTAGAAGGGAGAGCGGAAGAGATTAATAGCAAATGCCGATTGGCATTGCTTTCTTTAGGCGGCCTGCGAATCACAGTTCAAGGTGTCGCCGCGTTTTCTTTTCGGCGCCGCTTCAAACGACTGCATTTGTAAGAATAAAGGGTCGCCGCCGTAAACCTGATCATCAAAGAAGATGCAAACAGCAGATGTCCCAAATTCAAAAGCGTGTAACGCCGGAAAACTTCAGCAAATACCAAGATAACCGCCATGCGTCAGCCACCGAATCATGACTCCGTAACCATTTGCGACCCGAGATAATAGGACTCTGATCAACAACCCACAACTATTTGTAATTACCGACAACTGAACCTTAACCGCCACCGTCATAACTATTTGCACAAAGAATCACCCATAGCACACTTTTGTACCCCACCTTCAAAAACCGACATTAATAAAAATCATCTTCGCCATAGAAGGCGAGTCTACGTTTTGCTGCCTAACAGCCAACACCGTGTCAATTTATTTTCTTCATCCTCTTTCCCCGTAACATTTTGGCGATCCTGCCAGGATACCGCAGGAGGACGACCAGAAAACTCGGAAGACAACCAAATCTACGGATACGTTGAAGACCGAGGGATACGTCCAGACGGCCGTTACGAGTGGTACGAAGACCCGGGAAATTACCAAGGTGAGACAAAGGAAGACACTGGCTTTCACTTCCTACCGAGATCCTCCCCCCGTCATTGATACCAGCGACGAAGAATCCGTAACAATCCCTATCAAGATGAATCCTTCCATGGAAGAGGCCATTCGGGCGATCACGAAGTCGATCCAGACCTTGACCGAACAACAGAGTAAGGTCGCCGAGAACATCACGACCTTGATCAACGAAAACGAAAAGAGGAGAGAAGAAATACTAGGGTTTCAAAAGGCCCTGAAGTCTGTTTTCACAGACGACGACACCACCAGCAGCTCAGTCGCACGCCAAACGGAGGAAGGAGAAGCGAGCGAGGAAGTTCAACCATCCAGGAACCGCATCCCACCACACCAACCAAATACGGCCAGCAGGAACAACGGGGCAGTCTCATCTGGGGGTAACAGTCCAAACCATATTGGATCCAGGTATGAGGCGAATCGGCTAAAAGGTGCCAACGATTTAATGGACACCATTAAACCCCTTAAGGGTCGAGACGATTCCGGAGTCGAAGACTTCATTCGAATGGTCGAACACGCCAAAGTGCGTTGTTACGAACCGGATATTTTATTAGATAAAATTATCGCTGTTAAAATCACCGATCAGACGGAACGTAGTATCCGACATTTACAAATTAATTGTTACGACGAATTGTACGACGCGCTAAGAACTTATGTATTTCCACCCATATCTCCAGATACCGCGAGAGATAAGTTAAATAGCATACTACAGGGTCGTACGGAAAGCGTGATGAGCTATGCTCTTCGCTTTAGACAACAGCTAAACGAGTGCCGATACGCCATTCAAAACGAACATACTTTGCCAATCACGAGGCAAGTTGCTCTTAGCATTGCCGATAAAGAAGCTGTAAAAACCTTTGTGAAAAATTTACGTCACGAACTCGGAATACTAGTTTACCCTAACAAGCCCACTAACGTCTCGGAAGCACAAGGTTATGCCTTAGAAGCCGAAATGTGGGAGCGGGAAACTCGAAATAGGCGCGTATTCAGTAAACCCATGGCACCTGATGTAGGAACGACCGGACGGGCTGAACGACCAGTCGATCCGAGACATGCGACGCGACGTTTCGTTAGACCTCGCGAAAGCGTCCCGCCTAATCAACGTGCGCCAATTAAATGTAATCGATGCGGAAAATTAGAACACTACGCGAACCAGTGTCAAAATTTTCAATTAACCCCCCAACTCAAACCACCGCCGCGAGTACACCTGACTTACGACGACAGGAACCCAGAGTCACAAATGTTAACCTACGATCCAGAAAATTGCGTTTTATACGAACATGTTTCAAAGACCGATCCACCGGCCGCTTCCTCCTCGACACCGGAGCAGGATTAAATTTAATTAAGACCAAGCACGTTAAAGATCGCGAAATTGTACGCGAAGAACGGACGTTTTTAATGGGTAACGATAGGCACGTCAGTCAGGGAAAAATCAAACTCAATTTTTTCGATAAAGACCATTTCTTCTATGTTGTACCAAACGACTTTCCACTATTAGAGGACGGTATAATTGGACTTCTGTTTTTAGAGCAATACCAATATACCATCACTAACACTAATCTGACACTAGACGGACGAACGATAAAGCACGAAACAGAAATCCTTATCCCACCCCACCAAATCCATACCGCCGAAATTCCCATTAACGAACATATATTCTTGGCGCACATGTACAATCCGACTAACGAAATCCTCATTTATCCCATCAACGAACTGAATCCTTCCTTACCAAAGAGAATTGAAATCCTAAAAACTCAGATCGGCCTACGACAAGTAGACCCAACATTGAAACCCGGTCTAGAAAAGGTAATAGTCTCCTATAGCGATGTATTTTCTTTCGAAAACGAAAACCTACCCTGCACTAACTTGGCCAAACACGTCATCGAGTTGAGGACACAACGACCCATTAACATAAAATCGTATAGACCACCGGAGGTCCATAAAGAGGAGATCGATAGACAAGTCGACCACATGCTAACTCAGGGAATCATAGAGGAATCAGATTCACCCTACAATTCACCAATCTGGATCGTGCCAAAGAAACCAGGTAGTTCAGGAAAGCGTAGGTGGAGATTGGTAATCGACTTTAGACGATTAAATCAGGAAACCGACCAAGACGCGTATCCGCTGCCGCCGATAGACGAAATTTTAGATCATTTGGGGAAGTCCAAATTTTTCTCCGCGCTAGACCTTAATTCCGGGTTCCATCAGATACCCATGGACGAGAATTCGAAAAAATACACCGCGTTCAGCACGCGCCAAGGGCATTTCCAGTATCGCAGGATGCCTTTTGGTTTAAAAAACGCGCCGGCCACATTCCAACGGATGATGGATAAAGCTCTACGAGGGCTCATTGGCAAAATCTGTTTCGTGTATTTAGACGATATCATCGTGTTCGGTACAACTATTGAGGAGCATAATAGAAATCTAGCCACAGTATTACAAAGACTCAGAATGTTAGGACTCAAACTTCAATCCGATAAGTGCAAATTCCTCAGACCAGAGCTAGAATACCTAGGCCACCTTATCACCGCCGACGGAGTAAAACCAAACCCAGATAAAGTCAGATCAGTTCAAGAATTTCCCACACCAAAAACCGCGACTAACGTAAAATAGGACTTGCGGGTTATTATAGGAAGTTCATTCGAAATTTTGCGAAACTTGCGAAACCTCTCACAGAACTGACGCCGTTCCATTGGACAGACGCTCAACAGAAATCCTTCGACATTTTGAAACAGAAACTTTGCGAAGCCCCCATCCTTCGATACCCTGACTTCAACGAACCGTTTACCTTGACCACCGATGCATCGAACACCGGACTTGGTGCAATCCTATCACAAGACGGGCACCCTTGCTGCTACATTAGCCGAACCTTGAATAAACCTGAAATTAGTTACACCACCACCGAGAAGGAACTGTTAGCGATAGTTTGGGCTATCAAACGATTACGACAGTACCTAGGAAAAAAATTTAAAATTCTAACGGACCATCAAGCTTTAAAATGGTTATTCAACATCAAAGATCCGTCATCTAGACTATTACGACGGCGATTACGCCTCGAAGAGTATGATTATGAAATCGAATACACTAAAGGAAAGGAAAATACAGCCGCGGACAGCCTATCCCGAATATACCCCTTATCCACACAAGGAGGACCAGACGCCGCTGGTTCAGACATTGACACCGACGAACTAGAACGAATTCAGCTTTCGACAGAATACGAGAACTGGAAACGGAACCCTGACTCGACATACGTTTTACCCACCCGATCCAACCCCGTCGGTAAGGTTTGGAGACCCCTTCACAGAGATATGTTAGGCCCATATAACCCTTTAAGCTGGTTAGTTAAAATAGATAAAATTATACAAACAACCATCGAGCAACGGCATAGCATTTTAAAATTATACCTACCGGACCGGTTTAGATTAATAGAATTGATAGAACTTCGACAAATTCTGAGCTACTTAGGATATAGGTACTCCGACCAAATCGAGATTGTCTTTTCGGAAAACCATAGGGAGTTAAGTAGAGAGGAACGATCCAGACTAATAAAAGAGTGCCATAACAGCAATGCTGCACAGCACTTCGGGGAAACCAAAACACTAAAACGCGTGCAGGAAAAGGCCATGTGGACCAACATGGAAAAAGACATAGTAGAATTTGTAAAGGGCTGCTAATCGTGCCAGCGCAAAAAGCTAATTAGAATCCGCAATAAGGAACACGCAATCATCCCAGACATCCCACATGAACCAAACGATAAAATCACGATGGACATACTTGGACCGTTGACGCCTACTAATAGGGACAACAAATACATTCTTTCGATACAGGACGTTTTGACGAAATACTTAATATTAATTCCGTTAAAAGAGACTAGTACCGCAACTATCATAGACGAACTCTTACGCCACTACATATATATATTTTCCGCGCCAAAGCACATACTCACTGACCAGGGGTCGAATTTCGTCAGTAAGCTGATGCAGGAGTTCGAATCACAATTTCAAATCAAACACGTTAGGACAACCGCGTTTCACCCGCAATCCAATGGCAGTTTAGAGAGAACGCATAGTACCATACTGAATTTAATCAGGACCTGCATGCGCGATAAAAACAACGAATGGGACGAAAATCTACAGCTCGTTTGCATGGGCTTCAATACCGAGATTCACGAATCGACTGGGTATACTCCATTCGAACTAACCTTTGGACACAAAGCCAACCTTCCTTCAACTATCGCGAGTACGCCGCTATTATCCAGGGAAAAGTTGTTTAAGCATTGGAAACAGAGGCATAATGCTTATATAAATAAGGCTAGGCATAATTTAGAGAAAACGAAAGAGAGAACGCAGCGCAGGACTAACCAAACCATCATTCGCACGCAACCGGTATTTAATGTTGGAGACTACGTGTTTCTACACAATGACAATGTCAGGAAGAATAAACTGGAACCTGAATAGCTCGGATCATACCCCTTCCGCGATTCTTCCCCTCCTACCTACACGATAAGCCTAACCAATACCCACGCGGTCAAAGTACACGGAAACCGACTAAAACCTTGCGTTTTTCGTTTTCCAGATGATGCGCCTACTAACGATAGTAATGTGTGTAATACCGCTATCACCGGCGATTCATAATATTAGCTTGGGACAGTTAGATGTATTCCTAGAGATAGAAAAGGAAATCGGGAATGGTCATTGATTATTAACATCAACACTAATTATGTCGAAAAACGATATGCAAACATAGCTAAGCTCTTTGACGTCAGCCTAAAATATTGTGCCCCGGACTGCGATCGTACCTACGAAACGTCGATTCTTCGCAAACGTTTGGCAAATGCAAAACAGAATAAAGATAATCTACGTATATTATTAGGGACCGGAAACAGGAGAAAACGAGGCCTGATCAATATAATAGGTAGTCTTTCGAAGTCCTTGTTCGGTACGCTGGACGAAGATGATCTAAATCTAATTAATGAAAACATTGACACCCTGTTCAGAAACCAAAATGACATGAGCGAGATCATATCCAACCAGACTAAAATTATTAAGGCCGTGTTAAATAACCCGAATATAGAATCATTGCAGCGCATACATGAAGAAAGTGTAAGGCTATACAACGAGAGTAATAGACAGTTAATCTTACAAAACCGATTCCTCACAATAACTTCATTGATGGACGAATTAGAAATAGATTTAGAAACGCTAACGACCGCAATACATATTGGCCGAAGTGGTATCATTCACACCCAGCTGTTGAAACCGAGCGACTTCATAGTCATCTAAAGGACCTTGAGCGAAAAGGAACTGAACGATCTCCGATCGCGTTGACGGAAAGCAACTTCCAGACATTAATTAGTATTAGTACCGTAAAAATCTTAACTCAAAAGGGTCAATTAATATACTACATAAAAACCCCGATCCTAAACGACAAGACTTGGCATCTGACTAGATTATACCCAATACCACACTATAACGAATTCAGCAATAGTCATACCATAATCATTGCTCCCATTACTATTACCTGACCTAAGGAACTAATTATATCTCGATAGACCCTATCTACATCAACAAACAATGCAAAGAAATCCACGATGCACTCGTTTGCAAACAAACATTACCAATCCACAACATCGTTTCAAAACTGAACTGTGAAATGCAGCTGTTACTAAAAACTAACAAACAGTTAGATATCTGCGTTGTAAAACCGGTCAGCATCGACTAGATAACTTTTGTACATCACTCAGCGAGCAATAGATATATAATCATACTGGAGGCGCCACTCGATGTACAAGTCGCGTGTAAAGGCATACAGACCGTCAGGTTCACCGAACCGACACTTATCAGTAACGTGGACGATTGCACATTTTTAACGGAAAACAATCTTTTTAGAACAACTGGAAGCTCCAAAAATTTAACCTTTGAATCCGTCTACAAAAAAATACAATATGTTAACTTTACACACGACATAGGCGACCTAAAACACGTTGTACCCGACTTACCCCTGTGTATAGATCATAAAGCAATAGAAAAATACAACGCCGAACTAAACTTCATGGACCAGATACTACAGCGGATCGCAAGTTCCAAACGCCTGAAGGTCTGGACAGAAACAGCCACATCAATCCTACATTACGTAGGTTACATCTCCATTGTGCTCATAGGAAGCTGGACACTGAAGAAAATAGGAGTCGGCAAACTCCTGCCCGCAAAATTCTGCATTCATCTCTTTTGCCAGTCAAGCACCATCAATCAGCAGACAGTAGCACGGGAACCATCGATACCCCAGAACAACCCGTTCGATTCCCATGCCGAAACGATAGAACTTGGATCCATAGAATTATCGGTCGTAAGACAAATAAATATCTCCACAGTAAAACCTACAAGCCCGCTAACATTTAAGAAACGCGTAAGATTTGGAGGACCAAATCCAAAGTAACGAGGGGGATGTGTAACGCCGGAAACGACAAACACCGAAATAATCACTGTGTCAGCTACCGATAGTAATATTTTCACGATGACTCTGTAACCATTTTCAGCTGCCGATAGTAATATTTTCACGATGATTCTGTAACCATTTTTCAGCTACCGATAACAATATTTTCATTATGACTCTGTAACCACTTTCCACCGCCGATAACTAAATCCTAAATCGTGACCTTTCAACTATTTGTACAAAAACTCACCATAGCAAACTACTTTACCCCCGCCATACCCAAAAACCACACAAATAAAAATTGTCACCGCCATAGCAGGCGAGTTCACGTTCAGCTACAGAAGAGCAAGCGTTACGTTATTTTCTTTACCTCTCTTT
>JAOPTO010001911.1:0-47120 GCA_033822845.1 Tetrapedia diversipes | reverse complement strand
TATCTCGCTCCTGAGCAACTTGCGTATTTCATGGTTCCACACACGTCTGCGTGAAGAAGTTCGAGCATTGTAGTTGCTCGTTCTGTCTCAACGGATTTAAACGGGGTTCTAGTCTGTTTTCCTCTCAAACAGGCAGTACATGGGACTCGATCAGAATTATTAAAATTGACTCCCGAAGCTAACCCTTTTCGTAAGAGATCCATCGATCTATCATTAAGATGACCTAATCTTCTATGCCAGAGTTGATGGCTGTGAATGTTGCCCTTAGCAATTAATGCAAGTTCTGGTTTTTCATCTACCTTGTATAAGCCGTTTATATTCGAACTAGTAACTATTGGTTGGCCCAAAATTTTACAATTATTTTTATGATAAATTCTACATTTTATATCATCGAATGTTGTTATGAATGCTTTCTTAGCAAGTGTACTTACCGACAGTAGATTCATATTTATATTCGGCACGTGAAGTACGTTGGAAATAGTTTTAGGTGCGTGTTCACCTTTAAAGTTTATGTTTACATGACTTACTCCAGTGGTTTCCAACTTTGTGTTATCGGCAATAGTGGTAAAATTGTTATTACGGTCTTCAAATTCTTTAATCAATTCCTTATTCGATGTCATGTGTTTGGTGGCTCCTGAATCTATAAGCCATTCTTTGTTCTTCACATTAGCTGATAGAGCTGAAATTAGACTCCATTCATTAGATTTTGAATGTTTAGAAGAGTTCGATTTATTGTCTTTAGTTTCTGGTTTAATCGATCTACATTGGGAAATAACATGCCCAATTTTATTACAATCAAAGCAGCGAATTTGCCTTTTCCTAAACTGAATACTTGGCGGTTTTTGATTTGACCTTGAAGCAAACGCTACATCATTTGTGTTATGATTAACGTGTCCTTTTATTTCTTTTTGTAGGAGTTTATTTTTAACAAGGTCACTGGTGATTTCCACTCCTAAGCTGTCTAATGCCATAACCATGGGTTTAAATTCAGGTGGAAGACCCGCTAAAATAATGACTGCTAGAAGCCTATCATCTATTGGAATCCATATATCGGAAAGTTTTTGAGAAAGAGATAATGCTTTGGACACATATTCGTTCATACTTTTAAATGCAGTAAAATCAATTTTTAGCAACGATCTCATTAAATTAAAAATCCTGGGTAATCCCTTATCTTCATACGCTATACTTAATGTTAGCCAAGCGTCACGAGCAGTAAGGTAATCTTTAAGGTGCACATGGCAATGTGATTTTACATTTAGGCATAAACATGCTAACGCTCTTTGATTTTTCCTTTAATCAAATGTGGTTGTCTCCGTACTATTCACACAATCCCACAAATCCAGTCCCATTAAAGCCATTTTCATGACAAATTTCCATGAGCTAAAGTTAGAAGAACCATCTAATTTCGGTTCGATGTTAGGAATGCTTCCGAATATGAAGTTAGATTCTTGCGAAGTTGCGGTATTCGCTTGTCCCGTCGCCATATTTGAATGTTACAGCAATGGAATGTATATTCGAAATAACCGCTTGAATAGTACGAATTTTTTAAAATTTTTAATCGACCAAGGATTGAAATAATTGGGTTACAGAGGGAATTAGCTCGTAGATGTCTGTCAACCGAATTTCTTTATAGAAGTGTTGCGAACTTACTGAATGTGTTGCAGCACGTGGTCGTCAGCCGAGATCCTTGTTAATATTCGAGAAAAAACCTTTTTCACTATTCACTATTCCTTTTATTAAGGAAGGAATTATACTTTATTATTTTCAATTCAATTTGAGCTTTCTGGGCCCATAACCTGTTGTTTTATTTAAATTTCTATAATAGTATAATGTAATATAATATATGATTCGTACACGTGTTAACGCTTCGGCCGACGATACAGAAGAGAGCGAGGGAGGCGTAGGCGAACCAGGCAAAAAACGTAAAGTAAAGAACCCGACCCAGATACGTTTCTACATAGACAACACGTTCCGGGTGTTTACAACCAAAACTAAGAGATGTCATGAGTAGCAATAGTTCCAACAACCAGAACTTAACCGGTAATTTCGCAAGCAAATAGACATTTATTTTGCTCTCATTAAATAACAAAATTATATTGATTTATTATGTATTCACCACTATTATATATAACTTTCTCCCATCTTCCTGACAGTTTAGCAATTCCACTCTTGTAAAATGTGATTGGTTTGTACTGGAAGAAATTTTTGACAACCTGCCTGACCTG
Organism: Tetrapedia diversipes; assembly: GCA_033822845.1. Taxonomy (NCBI): domain Eukaryota; kingdom Metazoa; phylum Arthropoda; class Insecta; order Hymenoptera; family Apidae; genus Tetrapedia; species Tetrapedia diversipes. Next base: position 44,895 of record JAOPTO010001911.1, on the reverse strand, counting down.
CTCTTCAGAATTGAAAGCTTTTCCATTTAAAAAGTTTTATAAAAAACTGATAATGTGGTAGTCTGTTGGTGCAAGATCTGGGGAGTAAGGTGGATGTGGTAAAACAGACCATCCAAGCTGAAAAACTTTTTCTTAAGTCACCCTTGATGTATGTCGTCGCGCATTGTCGTGTAAAGGAATGACGTATTTGTGATTGACGAGTGCTGGACGCTTTTCATGGAGCTTCTCTTGCATTCTTTGCAATTGTTAAACATATCCATCTGCAGTAATCGTTAAATTTGACTTCAACAACTCGTGGTAAATTATTTCTTGACAATCCCACCATACACACAATAAAATCTTTTGCCATGGATGTTTGCTTTCGGATCTGAAAGGGGTGATTGATCCTTATCAAGCCAGTGTCTCTTGTGGACCGTATCCACATAGGTAACCCAAAGGGGGGGATTTCATCTTAATTTGTTAAGTAGTGTGCCGTGACAAAAAGGGTAATTGAAAGGTAAATTAAAATATTTTTTAAGTAATATTTTTCAATAATGGTGAAATAATGTTTATTTTTCATTCCCATATTTCAACGTAGTACATAACAGTAATATTGCGCGATATTGTCTATTTATTACAAACATCATAACAAATATCCCTCTAAAGCGTTCTTCAGTAATTCGCAATCTACAAGCGATTCGTCATCTACATAATTTTGTAAAATGTAAAATGTAAAATGTAAAATGTAAAATGTATTCAGTCGTATGCTATCCATACGAGGGGAGATCAAAATCGTTCCTGAATACCAGCGCCTGAGGCATAAAGACAGGGATGTTGCATTTATTTAGACTTTTTGCCAGTTCTTGCTGGAAGGGTAATACAAATAAATGAACATATTCGGGAATGTTACACTAATTACTCATGTAATTCGTCCGACCAGATAAGATACGGTGCTACGTACTCAATAAAAACTTTTGCTTTATTATACACCGCTGAGAACGTGATTAGATAATGCATCGTAGGAACTCCTTTATCAGTCGCATAGCTAGCCTGTGATGTTTAAGAATCTCAATTCAGATTTCGAGAACAAATTGGTGATATAACGCATTCCTGCCTTGGAATCAACGTTGGCCACTAATTGGAACGGAATTCAACCACACAAACGAGCCGCATTTGCACATTAACTGTACTCGAAACTCCTATCGTAACACATAATTAACTCAAAATGTTTATTCGTAAATTACTCTATTACTGTATCAATCGGCTCGATTATTTGACACTACGCAAAGGACGAATTCTGGATTACAATAACTAATTATTTTTCCGAGAGATCTTTCGTGAAGAAACTTTACTAGTGTCCTCTTCCGCTGAGATAAGAGATTCAGAGACAAGTCCCCCTCACGCTACATCTTGGCTGTTCTACCGCGCAGAAGAATTCGTAAACTGTTGATCCCACGGCAATGTAGAGAGAGTAGAAGACTATAAAAACCTAAGTAGAGCCCATATTCGTTATTACCGACTGGACTTTGATCGAACAGTCGCGAGTACATGATCCCGCAATTCGCGGTACGTTCCTGAGGTAGAATTTGTCACGGTTTTCGTGTAAAATAAAAGTGACGAAGGATGCAGTATTCATTTTAATGCTTGTGTAAGTTAAAAGTATCGTTCTAGTTTTATTACCATTACCATTTTCGTTACCGTACATTAGTGTTAGCGTTTTGAATGTGATCATACTGTCGTGATGAGCATAATCGGGTAATCTATGACGCAGTTCTAAGCAACAGTTTGATAGTTTCGAGTGAAATGAAAGTAACGAGAAGACTGTGTCCGTATTCATTTTAAGCTGTGTATCTGTTTTAAAGTACATGCTATCATTTTAAAATTTGTATATTCGTCCTAAATTTTGTATTCGTTCTTAAGTTGTGTAATAGTTACTAGTTTTGTATTGAATTAATAAGTTTTGTTGTTTTATTAATAGTAGTGTATTACTCAGTTAGTGTACAAGTTAAAGTTTTGTTTTGAAATGGATTACTTCAATTTTTTCAATTTCTTCAGCGTGTAAGATTAGCAACATCTGACTCTATTTAGGATAAGTATTTGTGCCGGTGAATCCATCAAAGCGCTGTTTTGCTTTCCTTTATGCAATATTATGTTTTCATTGTAATGATAGTTCAGTGTATCATTGCGTGGGATTTCCCTAGATTACCATTACAGTAAAATCGATAGTTCTGCAAAACATGTAATTTATAAAAGCGTAATAAATAGTGAGCAAAGCTCTAGTTACCTCGTTTGCTTTTGTATTATAATTTGGTATTCCGTGACAATTCGATTCACAGTAAAATCTTTATTTCCATCCCTTTCCTCTACCTCATCCTTTGACGAACAACTAAACGGGCAGAAAAAAGAACTCCAATCAATGGAGATGTTTTGTTCCTAAGGTAATGAAGAAAATCATAAGTAATGTAAGGAAGTTTGCGAATGAAAAAGTAATTAGTAGTGGCAAGGCCATAATTCTTATTGCCAATGGAAATTCGGTCCACTGAAGCTGTAGAACTAAAGCGAAGCAGCACAATTTCGCGAAGTGCCCTCCCGTAATCTAAGAACGTGCAGTTTACATCAGCGGTTAACTTAACTCAATTAAGTTGGCCCAATACTGGTGTCCCAAGCAAAGTATCATCGTGTTATACAGCTGTATCAAATACACTTTTCGGGATAACTACCAGTTTCGAGAAATATTTTCCTAGGAGGTCAGCTCATCGACATGATTACCAGCGTCGATTAATGACCAACTGGTGTTGCGTTTTAAATAATAATGCATTCAAAAAGGATGTCACTGTGTTAATAACGAACCGGTGAGGGGAAGGAATATACGATCGATTTTTATTGCCATTCCATGGATTTTGTACAATGCTACTGATTCTGTAGCTCGAATTCTTCTTGTGACTATTAAAATTTTGTTGTAACGTGATATCAACAAATGTCAACCTCTAAATGAAAATTAATATAATTGCCAAAAAAAGAAGAAGAAGACGGAGAGGGAGTACATTTTATATTAGATATTTTTATACAGCATAACTTGCGTGGACTACAGACTACACCATGTCGAGAACTCCTGCCAAATATATAATGATACAGAAAAACAAAAGAATACGATCCGGCGCGATCCCACCGATGCGAGTCCTGGTGGGGATACGTGCGCAATCAAACACAAGCCGATCGCAGCAATATACAATGTATCTTTCTAACAATAATGAATTCAGTAGCTTAAATGATTTTGTTAAGTTATATAGAGGACAGTCGAATAGTTCCGACCACTTGAAATTTCTTGATTATATCTTGGGCTACAAGAAGTAGAATTCAAATTCTTGAAATGCAATTTGTATAATAGACAGTACTTAATAAAAGGAGGGCAAATATTTTTGTAAAATTTAGTAATAAGAATAGATAATTCATAAAAATAAAAAGGTTGTAATTTATAAAAGGCTAGAAAGGGTCACTTAGTATCTACCACCTACATAAGTCATACATTTTTTTAGTTAATATGATTAATAATGTTAATAAAAAGATATACAAATGTTCGATCATAAACAGAATTTCATATCTGCAAAAAGTGCAAGTAGAATAATGATATTCTGTTGATCCGTGCATTTGATATGCGCCGAATGTTCACGTTCAAATGCATTGCACCCAACCTCCATCGAGTAAATGTTACCTTGCAAGTGATTTCTCCAATTACCTCCCCATTTACCTTCTTCTTTACTTTCTTCCTAACCTCTCCATGTTAGGTCTACTAACTATATTCCGTTTCACATCTCTATAACACGGTTAGGGAAGGAAAAGAATTATTTTTGCTCACGTATTAGTAAGTGTAAAATTAAATGTAGAACGACATGCCACTATATGCTACTATGGTAATCCACGATTATCACCTCAACGTAAAGGTTAGAATCATAGAACAGGTAGATATTCACCATGATACCGATGAAATGAGAACGTACCACAAACATTCGCAAAGTCGATCGGCTACATTGTTCGACAGTATTGATTAATGCCAACCGGTAAATGTCTACCCAGTGGAGATGTCGATTATTATTCACACCTACTAGCTTGTCCTGAATGACTTTTTCTCTGTGTTTGACTAGAGCTTTAAGTATCTCATGCCTAGATAGCCATTATAGGCACGTCTTAAAAATATTTTCGAGTTGTATGACAATTAAATAGTAATGCTCTATCGTGTTTGTTCTAACGCGAACCGTAGGCTGATTGCAGCAAATTTTGCTAGTCGACTATCAATCAATGTTCTGGTACTGATGATACATCTGGTGTTGATCACCGTGTTCAACTAACCGCATCATCCTTTGGTAAATAAATCAGTTTAACTAGATTAAGTAATTACCTCGAGAAGATGGAACCTTTCAAAGCATGGCCTAAGTAATTTTCATAAAGCTTTTTCCAACACTTTATCAACTACGTCGTATCATATTAATAAGGACCAAACCGCGTCCGGGGCCTAAAAATCTGTTAGAAAATATTTTCAAATAATCTTCGATTCAGAACAATCTAAAAATCAAATCTACATCTTACTCCTGTAAATCGTAAAGTCTGGTTCAACTTCTAGAATTATCATATACAGGGTGTTAATCTACCTCTGGGCCGAAATGAAATGAGGGGTTCTAGACGTTGAAATAAGATGAAAATCAAGAGTGACGAAATTTCATTAAACGCTCCGTTAATTAGTTATTAGCAGTTAAAAATTACCTAAAATTAGGTCATCATCCTTGCTGCGCCGTCAGTTTGGCTAGCCGTGCACAGGCGAACTCAGTACCGTATCGACATGTATTATAACGCTTACCTCGTGGGGCGCAGGAAAACTTGTTTGTCACGAATTATTTTTCGACTTCTTTAAAAACGTTTTTTTAAGTTGTTCCCGGTTACAGTTAATTTCTGTTAAATAACAGTTTTTTATGTAGTTTTAAATAAAATATAGTTATGAGTGTATTTTGTGTCGCGTGTGTGGTGTTATTGTGAGAGTGTAAAAGATGAGAGAAAAGAATACATTTTAGTAGCGGTGTAAATGATGACTGATTAATGCACGTGTGTTGTGTACCTTTTTGTGGGCCCTGCGGACGGGACAATCGCGATTTAAATGCGTGTGGGTGCTTCACTTTTGGGCAGTGTACTATTTGCTTTAAGAAATCATTGACCCTCTTTAATCAAAAATCCCAATGGGCGAGTTTTGACATGCTCTTGTGGATTTTGCGAGTAAGCAGGTTTAATGTCATTCAACATTTTGGAAACTGATTGAAGTTTTTATTTTGAATTACCCGTCACAAACAAGTTTTCCTACGCCCCACCAGGTAAGCGTTACAACACATATCGATACGGTACTGAGTTCGCCTGTGCACGGGCAGCCAAACGGACGGCGCCTCAAGGTGGATTGCCTAATTTTGGGCAATTTTTAACTGCTAATAACTAATTATCGAAGCGTTTAATGAAATTTCGTCACTCTTGATTCTCGTCTTATTTTAACGTCTAGAACCCCCATTTCATTTCGGCCCAGAGGTAGATTAACACCCTGCATGTATCTTCATATTTATATATTTATATATACATATATATTATATATATATATGTAAAGAGAATATACTCTCTTCAAGAGTTTATGTCACCCGATAGCGGCCTCGTCGAGTAATCGATAATAATAAATAAAACAGAGGAAAGAATACATGATAATAAAAGTTATTAAGAATAAATCATTATAATTCAGTTATAAGTTATCAGTTAAGAGTTTTAAAAAAGAAACGAATAATTGACTTTAATTGTCGTTTCTTTTATTTTACAGGTAATTGGCGAATTTTGTATGTGTATATATTGTAAATAATAACATCAGTTGAAATATAACCTTTTATTTTACAGAGAAACAAATTTGGTTAGTTATTCTGTCAACTGCGTAATATAAATTAATATTATAAAACGACAATTTTCGTGTCAAAATGAGACTACAATTTGAATTCAAAGCAGTGGCTTCTCCAAAGGATAGTAAAACTACACTGGTAGCCGTCTCCTCAGTGGCAACAGAACAAGGAGATAAGTATGCTATACCAGGAGAATATATCTATGCAGATTATCATAAAGAGCAGCTGGGGACCGACATTTTTAAAAAGGTAACGGAATCATTACAAAGACGACATGATGAAGTGAGAGTATGGATAACAATGTCAAAAGAATTGAAAAAAATATATGTTGATGATGAAGGAAACATGCATTTTCGAGGAAGATTTTTAAAACAAATAGCTAGAGAAAGTAATGAAGAACACTCGAATTTGACAAAAATATTGGAAGAATTAGTGAAGAAATCAGAAAAAAAAGAAGAAGAAAGAAATTTGAAACAAATTGTAGATAAATTTGCGCTAGGAAAATTCAACTATAAATCATGTAATGTGAGACAATGGTTAGACACATTTGAAATGGAATGTGATAGATTTAGTATAGGAAAAGACAAAACCAAAATTGAATTATTGAGATCACTTTTAGATGAAAATGTGCAAGATTGGTATACTTCTACGGTAATAAAAGGAGAAAATGAAAATGATTGGAATAAATGGAAACAGGTATTAAAAGAAACTTTTTCGAGTAAAGGATGGAGTAGCAGAGCATATGCTCACTACTTTAAGTACAGAGAAGGATCACTAGTACAATATGCAATGAAAAAAGAACGATTATTATTAGAGATAAATAAAAATATGGATCCTGATACAATAATAGATAGGATTGCATTTGGTTTGCCAGAATTTATAAGAGACAAAATTGACAGGGATGAAACAAAAAATACAAAGGATTTAATTAATGAATTACAAAAGCTCGAAGGAATAATAGATAGAAGGAAGATATACAAAAAACAGATAAGACAATTTCTGGGAAAAATAAATTTTTACCACGAATATATAGAAAAGAGCTCAATATTGCTAGACCCATTACATCAATTATTAAGAAAGAATGTAAAATTCATATGGACAGAAGACTGCGAAAAAACTTTCAGAAAGATAAAAGAAATGCTATGTTCCCAACCAGTGTTAGAGATATTTGACAAAGATCTTCCAATCAAAATATATACGGATGCATCACTGGAAGGCATAGGCGCAATATTAAAACAAGTACAAGATGATGGGAGAGAAAAGCCGGTGGCTTATTTCTCGAAGAAACTGAATGAAATACAAAAAAGGAAAAAGGCAATATACCTTGAAAGTTTAGCTATAAAAGAGGCAATAAAGTATTGGCAACACTGGCTGATAGGGAGATACTTTGAAATATACTCCGATCACAAACCACTAGAAAACATGAATATACGAGCACGAACAGATGAAGAATTGGGTGATCTAACCTATTACCTATCTCAATACGATTTTAAAATTATATATGTCCCAGGAAAGAATAATACAGAAGCGGACTGCTTAAGTAGAAACCCTGTCTTAGAAGCAAACATGGAAGAAGAAGAAGAGGACCTATTAAAAACGGTAAACTCTATTAAGATAGATGAAATAAAGTCAGATCAGATGAATAATACGTTATTACAGAAGGAGAAAGAAAAATTAATAAAGAAAAATGGAATATATTATAAGAAAACAAGAAAAAGTGAGAAAATCGTATTATCCGAAAAGTTCAGTTTTGATTTAATTAAGAAAATACACAAGGAATGGGGACACATAGGGATAACACAAACGAATATGAAAATAAGCCCATATTACAATGCTAAAAACTTAGCAAAAAATATAAAAAAAATATGTAAAGAATGCGATATATGTATGAGAAATAAATCGAGAGATCAACATAAATTCGGCTCAATGTCACAGTTAGGACCAGCGACTAAGGCTTTCGAAATTATGTCTATAGACACAATTGGAGGATTTGGAAGCACTAGATCGACAAAAAAATACATACATTTACTCGTCGATCATTTCACGAGATACGCATTTATTTTAACATCGAAAACCCAAAATGCCAATGATTTTATAAAATTAGTCCATATGGTGCTAGATATAGAAAAGATCGGAACAATTTTAACGGATCAATACCCTGGAATAAATTCGAGAGAATTTAAAGAATATTTAAAGAAGGAAGAAGTGCAATTGATTTTTACTGCAATAAATGCACCATTTTCTAATGGTTTGAACGAAAGATTAAACCAAACGCTAGTAAATAAAATAAGATGCAAAATAAACGAAGAGAAAAAGAAAAGAGCATGGACATCGATAGCGAGAGAATGCGTGGATAAATATAATAGACTAGAACATACAATCACAGGATTTACACCAGAGTATTTATTAAATGGCACAGACACTAGTAACATACCAGACGAATTAAGAAGGAGAAAAAATGGAGAAGACTGGATAAAAGATAAGAAGCTAGCACAGGAAAGAACACTGAGATCACACAAGTATAACAAAAGCATATTTGATAGAAATAGAAGACATCATGAATTCAACGTGGGTGATATGGTATTCATAGAAAATGGAAACAGACTTAATAGAAAAAATCTAGACGAACTAAGAATCGGACCATTCAGAATAGAAGAAAAGATTTCAAGCTCAATCTATAAGATAAAAACTGAAAAAAGAAACCAAGATACAAGTCTGTTCCATGTGACAAAATTAATTCCAATGTGGGAAAATAAGTATGAATAAAAAAAAAAAAAAAACCCAAATGAAAATTGAGGAATTTTCATCTCGAAGAGGGGAGATGTAAAGAGAATATACTCTCTTCAAGAATTTATGTCACCCGATAGCGGCCTCGTCGAGTAATCGAGAATAATAAATAAAACAGAGGAAAGAATACATGATAATAAAAGTTATTAAGAATAAATCATTATAATTCAGTTATAAGTTATCAGTTAAGAGTTTTAAAAAAGAAACGAATAATTGACTTTAATTGTCGTTTCTTTTATTTTACAGGTAATTGGCGAATTTTGTATGTGTATATATTGTAAATAATAACATCAGTTGAAATATAACCTTTTATTTTACAGAGAAACAAAGTTGGTTAGTTATTCTGTCAACTGCGTAATATAAATTAATATTATATATATATATATATATATATATATACAGGGTGTTCCGACAGCCCTGGGCTTAAATTGAAAGAGTATCTCCCTGAGACATTCTAAGACGAAAATCAAGAGTAACGGTTTTGCGTTTGAGGCTTTGTTTACGAGTTATAACTAGTTAAAGAGATCGTTTGATCCGGACCATTCGACGCTTGAGAGCGGGTAACCGAGGCGGAGCATCACTGTAGACTCAGCGACGTTACCGACCGAGTTGCCACGGTTACCCGCTCTCAAGCGTCGTACGGTCCGGATCAAACGATCTCTTTAACTAGTTATAACTCGTAAACAAAGCCTCAATTGCAAAATCATTACTCTTGATTTTCGTCTTAGAATGTCTCAGGGAGTTACTCTTTCAATTTAAGCCCAGGGCTATCCGAACACCCTGTATATATCTTACCTACTGTACATCACATCTGAAGTTCAATATATCTTACTCGTTTAAACAGTATATTATGTATCTGACGTAACACCAAGAGTAACAAATGCAGTCTGTGATATGACCAACTGTAATACGAGCAAATATTAAAAATTATTTATATCAGTACTACTTTAGAAACACTCTCTCTTTTTTCCTCTCTCCCGATTCAGTAGGCCTTACATTTTCTAAATCTTTGGTTTTAAGTCCGCTTATATCAGCTACGATAAACAGGATTGACTGTTTTGCACGATTTCCATATACTGATTCGTGTTACCGTATTCGTGAATCAGTGTAGAAATTCACTAACATGACTTTTTCCTTCGAGAAATGCGAACGGGAAGACGCTACTTGAACGCTGACGCTTAACTCTGTCATATATTGTGTAATAAAAAGCTTTATATGCGCTCACAATATCTATCGATAAGTATCTCAGCCGTAGTATAAAACAATATGTCGAGGCAGCGAAATGCTTGTGGGGCAGTCATTTTTGGAATTTCATTTTAGGCAGCAACCTGAAATCAAACGCGTTACACAGTAAATCTAGCTTTTAAATGTACAGGGTGAGAAAACCTAAATGTTATCACCAAAGCTCGGTTCTACACCATCTATTTGATGTAAAACAGTATCTGCAGGAGGAAGCAGAATTGAAGTTGATTGATTTCATCAAGGTCAAAAAATTGGAACTCCCTTTCATCGTATTACATTCCATTCGTCTTGAGGACTAAGTTTGTTAAAGAAATTATCTGTCGGAATTGAAATGTTTTACTAGAAATTCACGATAGAGTGTATTGAAGGTGTAGTCAAATTTTATTTATGATGCATTAGATCTCGTAATCTCATAAGATGTGAATATCAAACTATTGGTGGAGCAGTAGAAAATTATTTTTTAGTTCACAAAATGTATCGAAATTCAGTAAGATATAATGGAAGACCGCTGAGTCTAGGAGAAGTTCCAAATCGGCGTGATTTTCAGCGATTGGTTCAGCAATTAGTGGCCAGGAATTGATAGAACAGTTACTCACTCGACAAGCAGGAATGGGTTGTCTCCGTGTCCACTGGCGTAAAGAGAAATGTGTTATTACAACTACACATGTAATAAGATTAGTTTACATTCCAACGAAACTTCATTATTTTTCAGTAGGACGGTTAAGTTTTGACCAATGGTTCATTTGACAAACTTGTTCCTTGAGAAGAGTAGAAAATGATAAAGTAAAAACGAATTTTAATTTTTTACTTTCAAAAACAGTACAAAAAAGTCAAAATTAATTTTGACACTAAATAGAAGTTGCAGAATGAGCCTTGCACAACTGTGATACTTATTTTCTTTCACATTCTGCAGACGTATTAATGAATGCACTATACAGGGTGTTAATCTACCTATGGACTTAAATGAAATGGGGGGTTCTAGACGATGAAATAAGACGAAAATCAAGAGTGACGAAATTTCGTTAAACGCTTCGTTAATTAGTTATTAGCAGTTAAAGATTGCCCAAATCAGCCAATCCGCTGCAGCGCCGTCCGTTGGGCTCGCCGCGCACAGGCGAACCCAGGACCGTATCAACATGTATTATAACGCTTACCTCGTGGGGCGCAGGAAAACTTGTTTGTCGCGGATAATTCAAAATCAAAACTTCAGTCACTTTTCAAAATGTTGAATGACATTAAACCTGCTTACTCGCAAAATCCACAAGAGCATGTCAAATCTCGCCCATTGGGATTTTCGAGTAAAGAGGGTCAATGATCTCTTAAAGCAGATAGTACACTGCCCAAAAGTGATGCACCCACACTCATTCAAATCGCGATTGTCCCGTCTGCGAATATTTATTGAATAATACACTCGCACCACGATTATCCCGTCCGCAGTGTCCACAAAAAGGTACACAACACACGTGCACGAATCAGTCATAATTTACACCGCCACTAAAATGAATTCTTTTCTCTCTTCTTTTGCACTCCCACAACCACACCACACATGCGACACAAAATACACTCAGAACTATATTTTATGTAAAATGAAATTTAAAAAAATGTTATTTAAAAGAAATTAACTATAACTAGAAACAATCTAAAAAAGCTTTTTTAATGAAGTCGAAAAACAATTCCCCTACTGAACAATAGCAGAACCAAATGACGAAAGAGAAAGCTGTTTTTTCGGTTAATATTTGCTTCGTAATATTTCTATTATTCAAATTCAAACACAGTAAAAGGAAAACTAAGAAAGCGTTTCTCAAATCTATCTATCCACATGTATCACACACTCGTAGTGAATTCAGCGATAAAATCACACGACGAGAAAACAAACCACACGTCAATACAGTTTCGTTAGCGACTGATCTCTGGTGGCGATCGAACGCAGTCGATGACAAAAGAATATCAGTCCTCCAACGCAATCGCAGAGAAATTCTTCTTCCCGCGTATTCATCAGTCGTCATTTGGTTCTGCTGTTGTTCAGTAGGGGAGTTATTTTTCGGCTTCATTAAAAAAGCTTTTTTAGATTGTTTCTAGTTATAGTTAATTTCTTTTAAATAACATTTTTTTTTATTTAATTTTACATAAAATATAGTTGTGAGTGTATTTTGTGTCGCGTATGTGATGTGGATGTGGGAGTGCAAAAGAAGAGAGAAAAGAATACATTATAGTGGTGGTGTAAATTATGACTGATTCGTGCACGTGTTGTGTACCTTTTTGTGGACACTGCGGATGGGACAATCGCGGTGCGAGTGTATTATTCAATAAATATACGCGGACGGGACAATCGCGATTTGAATGAGTGTGGGTGCTTCACTTTTGGGCAGTGTACTATCTGCTTTAAGGGATCATTGACCCTCTTTACTCGAAAATCCCAATGGGCGAGATTTGACATGCTCTTGTGGATTTTGCGAGTAAGTAGGTTTAATGACATTCAACATTTTGAAAAGTGACTGAAGTTTTGATTCTGAATTATCCGCGACAAACAAGTTTTCCTGCGCCCCACGAGGTAAGCGTTATAATACATGTTGATACGGTCCTGGGTTCGCCTGTGCGCGGCGAGCCCAACGGCCGGCGCTGCAGCCGGATTGGCTAATTTGGGCAATCTTTAATTGCTAATAACTAATTAACGAAGCATTTAACGAAATTTCGTCACTCTTGATTTTCGTCTTATTTCATCGTCTAGAACCCCCCATTTCATTTAAGTCCATAGGTAGATTAACACCCTGTACAGAGTACACTTAGTTTCTAGCTATTAAATCAGATATTGAAAAACACAAGAAGATCGCAATAGAATGAGTTTTTAAATTAATTGTTCTAGAGCTGGGGACCATAGAAAATATTTTCGAATGATTTTTAAACCTCACGCTGGCTTCAATTCTTGTGAACTTGAAATTACAGAATTGACGGATCGTTGGAAAAAACGTGAAAAGATTTATAAAAATAATTTGGGCAGTACTTTAAAAGGTCACATATTTTCGGTCCTTTACACAAAGGGTGACCTTTCTCGTTTACTTACTAAATTCAGTAATTGTTATACTGATTTACTTACCTAAACACGAAACTATTAATTGAACCGGCTGATCGATGCAAGAAGTATCACCAATAACAGGACGTTAATTGAGAATTGGCTTGCGAAATTTCCTGCAATCAGAAAGAAGAACCCAAACATGATGTTGCAACTTAATTTAAGATGAGTCTAAAAGCATATTCCATCAATTATTATTCTCTACGGTAGATACCAGTGCAGTGAGTATATGTGATATAAAAGTATAATCAAACAAAAAGAAAGTTATTCAGTATCACCTAATAAATGACAATAGCATCACTTAATTTTTCACTTAAATTCACGCAAACGGAAACAAGTCTTTCCATTTTCTATTTTCCTCCTTTCAAAACACAAGATGTCGTTGACAGACCTCATACGGAGAACCGAGGAAGAAGAAGAAAATTCAGCAAGGAGGAAAAAGGAATAAAAGAACAAAGTATAGTAGGATATGAATAGGAGAAGTGATGCAAAGGATTGCGAGGTTAGGTTAAAAATTAAGTGCAAATTCAATGAAAAGATGGCACTCTTTGTAGTTTAATATAAATCTTAATCAATCTCAACACGATAAAGTATTTAATATTTTAGAATTGGTAGTTATGAAAATTACTCAAATAATAAATAATATAATTAAATTACTGGTAAAGACCTAGCGTATGTTCCATTCAATCCCTTTCTCTTTTAAGCTCATAATCATCGTGACTGACATAGGAGAATGCTTTTTGTACATTAATATTTTAAACACAACGCTGGTTGGTCTTTATTCGGTGCGTCAGAAGTCAACATACATATCGATCAGTTGACTCTCTAGAAAAATATTTCCCTGAAACAGGAAACTATACAGCTGTAGTAGAAGCCAAAATATAGCGAGGCCGTAGATTAAATTTTTTCATGTAACGTGATAGATAGAACTTTGAACAACGCCAATGGGGCTTTACCTGCCGCGTGTTTCTCATTATCTCTTTCTATCGCTCTGACCTCCTTGTCAGTCAGCCCAAATGTGTCTGTAACTGCCGCGACGAATAGCGAACTAGAATTGAATGTGTGAGCGAGAATATGTGTATCCCTTCCACTTTACTCGCATTCCAGCCGCGGGACTTCAAGTGAGCGGAAGACTACGTGCTCCCTAGAGCTATAACCTTGAATTCGTCAGCGGGGATTAAGTATTATTATTTTGTTTTCCGAATGTTACAGTCATAATGATATAGAGATACTTAAGCTAACTTTCGGGTTTGCGAAAAAAGTGGAGCAAAACAAAAGAAGGATATTCAAATAAAATTAGGCTCAATATCGTTGAGTGACACTATAAGTTAAAATATGTGCATAAATTATTTTTGATAAAAGCTATACTTTAAAAATCCACCTTAAATGTACCATTGTTTCAACGTTACAGTGCGGAGTTCCACAATATCAGTCGCAGCCGATTCTTTGAAATTTTATGTTCATGCTATATTGTGTTGGGTACATGAAAAAATTTAATGTAATTATTTACTTTAGGGGCCTCAACTCCGATTTTGGTGATTCTGAAATATGTTGTAGAAAACAAGATTCTGAATAACTTTTTCCTATACATATAACCGCCGCACGGCTTTACTTTCAGTAATATTTGCAAAATTCCTTTCGTGCTGCTACATTGAATTCTGCGTCCGTAGTATGTGTGTGTCAACGTTGGTCCACCACTTGTCTGCTGTTTGTTTCTATAAACATGCAGCGCCCGGCGACCAATATAATATAACGAGTGAACCTAAAACAAATTAGAATCTACTGATACTTATATAGTATTATTATACGATACGTTATTACGTATACGTATATTATATAATTAAGGTATCGTATAATAACACTAATAATTAATTCGGTTTAGGTTTGGGTGAAGTTGGGGAGGAGGGCCGAGGTAGAGTCCGCCTTCCGTACACATTATTACATTGGATATTTAGCAGAGTTCTTAATCTGAAGGACATTTAATTTCGACAATCGCATAATATCGTTTTCTGATATAATGGCGGAATTGAAACTTAATACAGAGTATGTTATTTAACAAATACAATTTAAACTTCAATCTAATGGAGTAGTAGTTCTGATTCTTCTTTGTATAGTTAAGCATGAATTTGAGGACGTTCTAAAAAAATTGTGAATCTGTAAAGTGAATATTTGCAAAAGATCAAACTTGACTTATTCGATGATTTTGAACGTTAGTTTGCGTGGCAGGCCACCTAATAGCGGCCAGTATAATAAATATACCCTAAACTAACCCAATCCATCGATTCGCTTCCCCTCCCGCAAAACCTCACCCACACCTAAATCGAATTAGTCTATTGTAAAGTCAAACGTTATTATATTAAATACGTATAAATAGAATCCAATCTGTTTTAGGTTCACTCGTTATGTTGGCCGTTAGTAGATAGTGATGTTTATAGAAACAGCAGATAAGCGGCGAACTAACGTCGTCGCACTCACTGTTACAGACGTGTACGTATAGGCAGAATTCAATGCAACAACACGGAAGGAATTTCGCAAATATCTGGGAAAGTAAGGCCGTGCAGCCGTTATATGTATAGGAAAAGTTGTTCAAAATCTTGTCTTCTATAACTTATTTCAGAATCATTAAAATCGGGGTTGGGGCCCCTAAAATAAACAATTACCAATTTAATTTACGATCCCGCTATATCTTGACCGGTATTATACAAACACTATCTTTGTGGCTGGCCATTAAGCTTTGATTGTGATCTCGCCAGTAGGTTCATAAGTTACGCAGCGATATATCGTTTGTGACACCGGTGTTGCGTTGAGTCAACTTCTGCTAATGTGAACTGAACGTCCTTAAATTAACGTTTAACCCTTTGACTGCCATGCCAAAATCACATGTTTCGCTTAGGATACCATGGGAGTATATCGCTAGATGCAATATTTCATAAAAATTAATCTTTTCTTTTCATGATTTAATGAAAATTTTTAATTGTTCAATGGGGCATTCTTTACTTCAAGATATCCTTCAATTAGCGGTGATGTTCAAAATGCAGTAACCGTCAATTTTTATGCAACTCTTACGATTGTAAGTAGTTGAAGCGTTCCGGTCACCAATGATCACCGTGGGGTCACAGGAGAAACCGCGGCCGGTCATATATGGCCAACGTGACAGTTAAAGTGTTAACTTATGTGGTGAAGCTTGTTGGAGCACATAATTTCATAAATACTTGTACATTTACTTTCCACAAGAATACAATTTTACTTATATTGCTTGTATTTATTAAAGCTCCATTTTCAAAAATAAGTATGCAGACTTACTGTTTAAATGAAAATAATTAATATGAGGAGAGTAACACACCAGTTGACGGTTAAAAATTGTGCCAATTTGCTTTATCTCCTCCAACCTCCTTCCCTTATTTTCCGTCTTTCTCTTCCTCTTCCTTTGCATCCTTTGTCAATCGACAAAGTTTCCACTAGCATTGAGAATTAACTACTACACTGCCGTACCACTGCTAATTATTTTCTTATTTGCGAACTTCCTTCTTTTATCTCCCCCATTACCTCAGAAGACGATTCCATTGCTCGAAACTTTCTTCCCTGCTCCGCCAAGGGATTAAAAGGGAAGGCATAAAATGAATGTCAAAGGTTGGAGACGGTGATTTAAAGTTGTTTCCTTCGGATTACCGACATTACATTTCGCAGACACTGTTCTCGTCGACACGATTTAACCTACATCGACTTTCGTGGACGCTCATTCTATTGACACCGAAGTTAGTTATTGCAGTAGTGATAATAATGACGAAGTTGCATCGATAAACATAAGAACACTGTCGACATCGGTGGAAATGAAGACTGATGAATTTAATCTGTCAGTAAATACGTACCTTCTAGGCAACTCGAAATCGACAATATGAGAGTCGATGAAAAGAGTTTTCGGAGATTTGAGTTGGTCGATGAAAATGTAGTGTCGACAAATGAGATGCTGACGATGGGAGGTAATTGAAATCAATGGTGGCCGAGAGTCCCCTATTAATACCATTGACTGCTACTTTGCTTACTTGTGATCGAAACATTTTTCTTTATAGGGACCATGAATGTGCGTTGTATGTGTTATGATGCGAACGAAGCATTAGTTCATCAGATCGCGACTATCGCCTGCTAAATTAATATTACTTGCCGTTGCAGGCAATTTTTTTAACTACTTATATTATAAGCAAAGCCTCAACGCAATATCGTTACGCTTGATTTTTGTCTTAGAATGTCACATAGAGTTACCCCTTCAATTCCTGCCTAGATTCGAGAGAATACCCTGTAAAAGGTCAACCTTCACGAAAGCGAAGCATAGTTCGAAAAACGTGTATTCTACATTTTCTATTTATTCTTATATTTAGCATCACTCATAGTCTGTTTGCCCAATCATTTCAAAGTACCTAACACTACAAATATGAATAAAGTAGAATTAACTCAATTAGTTCAGAAAGATTTCGTCCACAGTTTCCAAGTTACAAGATTAACGTTTTCAGTCCTATTAATCAACCACAATTGTTTCATTAATTTGTTTCCAGTTCGTTCTTTATTCATGTTTAACTAGATTTCCATCGGAATCTCACAACACAAAGTTGATGTTAACCAAGCGATTCGCAAAAAAGCAAATGCGGTCAACCTTTCGCTGAAAGCGGTCGAAATTTAATCAATAATTTCCTCGATGTATCAGCTCAATCTTCACCTATCTTATCCCGCATCATTAAACGGCCAGAATCAGTTATCAGCCCCGTCAGAGATTACACGTGATTGTTCTACTCGCTGTAACCCGTCCAGTGGTAAGTATCAATAGTATGCCAGCTGGCGAGAGATACCGAAGCAGATCGTGATGTCCGCAATGCAGCGGGCAACCTTCGCTTTTCTACTCCAACGTACAGCGTGGATACGATATAAGTCAATAAGTGCTGTATGCTACATGTTATTGTTCTATCACTGGTACCGAGGGCGGGTGATTGCTCCCTTAATATGCTGCAGAGCTCGATGATTGAGCGAGCCAAGCAGTATAACCCGATCTGAGCTCGAATATCGGTGATACTATACATGTATACCACATGATGCAAAGATGAAACTTTTTGAATTTTTTTTTTTTGAATGAAGCTTTCACGAACGTGTTTGTGAGGTTCTTTTGAATAAAATGAAACCAAATAGGATGTAATTTAGATGATATTATACCAATATAAATTGTACCAACCATTAATATTGCAGATAATATTAATAAGGAATTATGACCCAAATTATATCGAGTTTAATTACCATTTTAATTAGAAAAATTTTACCAATACATTATTAAAACTTTCATTACAAACTAACCAAAATACAAAAATTACAAAAACTGTCTTTGTTTTATTGGTATTGTTTTATTGACGCGAAGTTATTTCAATTTTTTCAGCTGCCTCCATTCTCAATCCCTCTTTCTTCTTTGCCTGCTATCTTTCTTTGTCGCTAGCATTAAAACTACAAATAACTCCGAAAATTAGTACCTTCGCGGTGTAAGCTCTCGAACGATCCGGAGTTTCAAACATATATCGTATCTAAACTGTATCGGTTGGAAATTGTTTTTGCAAAAAGGAAAAGTCTGATTGCTCGGAAGGTTTTACGGTAAGTGCCGTGGGGTCAATCACAGTTCTCTTACTAAAAAGCAACATAGGGTTCGTCACTTCTTGGCTAGATCTTTCAACACAAAAGGCCTATCTCTTAGATAATGCAATATCGAGGAGCTTGCTACTTCAAAACTTTCTCGTGCATACTATAAGCAATACATTCCTCGACTTCTGATGTCTATGCGGCTTCAGGACACTAGACATTAAGTGACGTATTGGATTTCATTGATAAAGCTAGCTTTATAGCCAGGCACAGATCACACACACAGTAAATAACAAATTGTCCTTTTAACGTATTTCACTCCTCCCGCCTTCCGTAGATCTAATAAGTTTTTCCCTCCACTTGTCGAGAATCTCTTCAATCATTAGAGCATTAAACTTTATAATTACAATCAAATAATGAAAAATTTATTAACAAATTATGATCAAACCATATTATCTCCATGATCAGTATTTATCACTGCATTACTTCTACTGCTTCTACCTAGTGAATAATAACTTATCTTTCTAGGAGAATTCAGAAGGTAACAAGCAGCGCAAGAAATGTATCAGAAGGATTTAATTCGACGAAGAGAAAGAGGCTTGGACAATAACGGGCGAAGCATAATGATAGAGCGTCCAAGTAACTCAATCCATGTGTAATTTAGTCTTTTCCTTCTCCATATATGTTGCACGGACACATTACTGCAACCAGGTAAGCTGAAAACCCTTCTTTGACTTCGGTAATGAACACGGCGGTTACAAGTTCCACCCACAAAATATCTTGCCACCTCTGATCAAATTCCATGCATACCTCAAGATCTGTCAGCGCTCAGTATTTATCCTTTCACAGTCTTATACCGTTCTTCGAAATGAGCTACTGTTCTTGAGAAATTCGACTTTAAAACACATTTCATGCTAACCGGAGTAGTAGACGATTTTGTGGGGAACGCTGTAGTTCGCCTTCGGTATACCGAGCAGACATTTGACAATCGCTGCTTCCGGTAAATCTTCGTCCAGCAGTGACGTTTGTGTTAAGATATCATACAGTCCATCATTACGCAGGATAACGGTAGGCTTTGTCGTTTACTTCTCCGGAACACTCCTGCAATAAAAGTGATTGCAAAATTATCACGGCTGCGCTCCATGCCGAAATATCATACAATGCGTGCGGCGAACGCGCGGCATTAACATGTTAATGTTATTTCTGAGATGCATATTGTGTCGTGCTCGACTGTTGTTCTCGTATACGTTGAGCGTTAATCTCTGGATAACTTTGAGTTCGATTGTTAGAAATCGATTGTGTACAGCAATATTTCTGTATATAGGTAGCAGAAAGTCGTACAGTACTGACCAAGCTTAGCATTCATTTTTCTCGCTATAAAAGAGCGCCTCTCAAGCAAAAGTGCGCAACTGTTGCATAAATATCTAATATACTTCGAGACTATAGCATTCCTTAACTGTTTCAAAATTTGATGCAGCGAGTTATGTCCACGTTGCTATGTCCGCGCGATCAAACATATTTTTCAAGACTCATACATTACTTCTCATGTAAGCAAATGATTTTATTCTATTTTTATAATTATCTCTAGACCGCTAAAAATAACTTAACACCATAGTTTGGCATCTTTTTGTGTTCATTAATACGAAATCATAAAAAGTTGTCATGCGACTATCATGCAGTCCTGGCCATTCCGTCGTTGTGCAGTACCGTTCAAACTAGGATCCACCAAATTTTCTTTATTTGCAGATATAGTCTATTGGTGCCTCAAGTAGCAAATGCAAATAAAAGAAAAGTCAAAAGAGGAACACATAAAGGCCAAAAAAGTAAAATAATAGGAGAAATAAAGGAAAAAATATCTGGTAAGTAAATGGGTAATCTTAAAAGAAAACAAAAGAAGAAAGAAGCTGGAGGAAGAGATGTATCAAAAAGAGAATAATTTTGTAAATAGGAAGCTGGACTCGACGAAAGATATCCCAGTTTTTTATTTGCAAGAAAACGTTTGAAGAAAATAGAGTGCATTATACCGAATATGGAGGCTTAGCACATATAGAGTGCAAACATAAAAAAAATATTCTTTATTTTACTTACGGCGTATGCAAAAATAAAGCTTGAATGTCATCTTAATATTTTAATGTCTTTCTATTAATATTTTAATCAGATGAACCTAAAAATCTGACGTGATGAGCGGCCGAAGACAATTTCTCACTCCGCTCAGATTATAAATTTTCCATTTCTGCCAATTTTCATCCCTTATTGAAAATGTTTAAACAAGAGATGCATAATTTAGAATACACTTTGTTTTATTAAAGATTGAACATAAAATAATATAATGGTTTACTATACGCTAATGAGAAGGAAAATAGAAATATATCTTTTCACTTTCGAGCCGCATTTACAAGTACCACTTCAGGCAGCAGTCAGTGCTGTCAACCCAAATTAAAGTTATTATATTCCATTCTTTCAACAGAAAGTTCCACAAAAACATTTTCCCTCTTTTCATTAAATACTATTTATACTACAAATTACTTTTCTACAATTTTAATTTTGATCATTCTAACCCAAGATATAAGAATAAAACTTAGAGCGGTTGGTACTGTACGAGCTTCTATTTTTTAATGAAACGGATGTAGCTTGCCACGAAGTTTGAATTAAGATTATCAAGGAGCTTTTAGTTTTTGATTTCTATTCGAACAACTCAAAATTTGTAGGAGAAGCAATTGAAACTTCACGTTACTGTGAATCGAAGTATTTTGTTTATTTATAACTGAAAGATCCACTCAAATTGTATCTGATATACATATTTAAAAGATTTTAACCACTAGCAGTTGTAGATATTTGAAATCTTAAACACCGCTAGTTGTAAATGTCATAAATTATTAATGACGTGATTTAAATACTTTATAGTACAAGTATTATCGAACTGAGGAATGATAAGGCTATTCTTTGCAATATTGAGCGCTTTCTAATGTAATTTTTGAAAACAGGTGCGACTTTTACAATTTGATATTCACATATTTATTTTGTACGT
Organism: Tetrapedia diversipes; assembly: GCA_033822845.1. Classification (NCBI taxonomy): domain Eukaryota; kingdom Metazoa; phylum Arthropoda; class Insecta; order Hymenoptera; family Apidae; genus Tetrapedia; species Tetrapedia diversipes. The sequence continues at coordinate 23,264 of JAOPTO010001911.1, read as the reverse complement.
TAAAAGCTGTAATGAATACTTAAGATAACAACAACACTCATTTCGTGTAGTTTAATCCTTGCTTCATATGCGCATGTTGCGTTGCGAAGCTCCTTTGATTGAAATGATGGCCAGGAACAATCATTAAGAGAAATTTATTCGTTATGATCCCAGATAGTTAAACGACAATTTGGTTAATGTTGGATCCTCGCAATAATATAGTGCAAATAAGGAGACTTTTAGGTGATCCTTTACAAAGTACAACCCCAAATCACCCCTTGCGTGGGCTGTACCTTCCCTCTCCGAGGATGACCGGCGAATTATCTTGTTCTTGGAGTGGTGTCCGCCCGGCTAAGGGCATGTATATATTGATAGCGCTTGGCAGGCGAAATCACTAAAGGTCTGTCATTCAACACATTCGTATCGTTTTTCATTTTGCAATGGCCACGATATAACACACAAACATTTCATTTGATGTTACTTTCAATGTATCCAGAATAAAGATCATCAAGTGATTCTCTAGTCACTACACCGGCATTATTATTATACTGTCCACTTACCTATAACTAGTCGCATAAAGTTAATTCAGCGTGCGACGTATGAGTTTAACTACCCTGATGCGGACGGTGGAAAATGCGTGCACGACAGCGCATGCGCTTTGTGTGTATGTTTCTGGTTCATTACTGCAGATAACAGTGCTATAAATTTCTTACAGTTATCACCGTCATCTTTGAGAAATTTTGAACGTTATAAAAAGACCACCTTTTCGTTTATTTAAATTTAAACACTTTTATCACTTATATTGCTGATGTATATTATCTTATTACTAAGAGATATTAGTGCAAAAACATTTTTATTAGATAATTATTACTTTGACCGTACAAGCATTACTTCCTGTCAGAGTATAAAAGAAAAGCTCTTGAAATGCTTTTAGAATTATTACACGAAGCTGCTTTTTTAGCTGCTGTAATAAGTTAGCGGTACTTTTTGTTTAACATTACCTTGTGCAGTAACTCGTAAAATGATTATTTTTTTCAGGTATAAATATGATTTTATCAGTGCAAGGAATCAATGCAAACATAATAATTCTTGTTTCGTAAAGCTATGACCGTTAACTGAATGAAGATAGGAAAATTAGTACAGCCTTTAAGGAGTTTTTAAAATTATCTCAATTATATAATAATAAAATATCCTATACATTATTGAATAAATTAGTAATTGAAATATAAGGATTGCTTCTTTATTTAAAGTCGTCCTGATAATTCGATATAAAATAAATTAGTATTGAAAGTGTTTGTGAATTAAGATTTCCGTACGCCTTGTTAAAACGGCAAATATTTAACCCGTTAACATTGAGAAAAAAGTTCATTCTAATCCGAAATTAAAAGCATAAGAAAATTTGGTAGTTTGCTGTAGCGCTTGGTTGAATGGTTGAAAAACTTGCTGAAGTACTTACTCGATGGATACATCGAGGGTGGGTTGTGGATATAACCCCTCCGCTACGCACGTTATCTCCACTCCATCCTTATCATCTATTATCTTCTTTTTATGTACAAGATCGAATTTGTCCTCCGTTGCTGGAACGAAATAAATTTTGTTCTATTTAATAAATGTGCTACTTTATTCGAAGCGATTGAGATTTCTTGACAGCTATTTCGTTCTGCATATTTTCAACGATTTTCTGTTCACGAGGGAAACCTCAGAAACATCCTATTCATTTTTACGGTCACAGAGCGCATTCAACTATACTTTAATTCTTCTATTGCTTCAAGCAAATGCAAGTTTTTAATGCCTTTCGCGATAATGGATATGTGATTATTACAGGAAGATTATACTTTAACAACTTTAGTAGAGCGAAAGATGGGACTCATGTGTGAATAAAATAAAAGTGAAGTGATTAAAATATTAATAAATGTATATTCAAACAATTTAACACAAATAACTTAAACGACTTTACAATTTAGCAACTACTACGTTCAGATTCAAACTCTTTCTGCCACGCGCTCGCATTTTCCCCGTCATATATTGTTCCGAACATTCATTTCCTTTTTTTCTAATTGCTAACATTTCTCACTCGGTACATTCGGTCACGATCACCCAAAATTCCCCAGTCGTGACGTATTCTCAAGTGTTCATTTCTCACGCCATAGAAACACTTGAGTCCTATATTATCATTACTTGGTAATTTACATAAAAGGAAGAAAATAACGGTTTCTGTTATGTGACAGAACTTAATTTTACTTTCGGAAATTTTAAACGTTTTAAATTAAAAAATCGAACTGAAACACGTTGTATTAAAGCATTGTGTTAAATAAAGAATAACCCAAAATGGAATTTTCGTTCTGTAATAAAGAGCAATATTTGTATTCTCCATTTTGTTTAACACATCATGTTATACCGGTAAAGGCAGATACAGAAACTCGAAACATTTTAAAGTTTTGGTTTTGTAGTATTGTCGTTTTAGAGTAGCTGAAAGGACGTACTTTTAAGGACTACGACCGAAACAGTGAAACTGAGGGTTGACTAGATGAAAGTGAGGTCCATCGGAAGAAACCGTGGTAATTATTTAGAAAAGGGGGGGGGGTCAGAGTGGGTCACTATCGCTCGGAATAAGAAAGCCTTTTTTTTCCGCGTGAAGGAAATCTTCAAAAGATACGCAACCACCCTGAGGGGGGTGGCCGGGTTATGTGGGATTTTTACCCACTAAAACCTCCACGGTGTCCATCTGCCGCGGTTGGGGAAGCACCGGGAACTCTATAAGAACACGTCCGGTACTCCCCCCACGTTATGTCTCCCGTTGGAGACCCTGTCTAGTGGGGGCAAACAGTGCCCCCCGCAAAACTTATTCTAGGTAAAACTTTATTTACAAAAAAAATCTTAAACCTAGATACATTTTAGTTACAGTTTGCTTAACCTAATGTCTAAGCTAAGCTAATTGGCGCCGTACAGCCCCAGTAGGACGCCCTCTGCACGCGGGGGAAGCGGTGCAAGGCCGCTCTGGGCCCTCACCCGGGGCAGCTGCTTCCCCTGGCAGGACCGCTGTGACACTGAGGTTGTGGGACACTCCCAGCAGCTCCACCGAAAGCAATCTAAGGGGCCGCGCGTCGGCGCCCACGTCGCCGACCGCCCCTTCCGCATCCCGGTCGCGATCGCTCGCGTTCGCGTTCCGCGTTCTCCTTCTGGAGCATAACGTGCTCGCAGAAGGAGGTTACCGCGATCCAGTTTTCCTCGTGATCGAGCATCGACTCGATCACGGCCGCTAGGGAAAGATCCTCTTCGACACTTCTTCGTAGGGCGCGCCGCTCGCTGGACCATGCTGGACACTCTTCCAGCGTATGCTGAGCCGCGTCCTCCTCTTCGCCACAATGGTGGCATTTTGGCGTTTCTTCTCGCCCAATCCGGTGAAGGTACTCGCCGAAGCAGCCATGCCCAGCGAGCACCTGTGTCGTTCTGTAGGTCAGACGACCCCATGTCCTGCCCATCCAGTTCTCCAGAACAGGGAAGACGGCGCTTACCACACGCCACCCCGACTCGCTTGGTTCGGCCAGTTGCCTTTTCCAAGCGGCCGAGTCCTGCTGTCGCGCCTGGCACCTCGCCTTCACGATTTCCGTGGCCCGGGCCAACAGGTCGAGCACCGTCCGACGAAGGGTGCTGACCGAGCGGTAAACAGCCTCGGCCTCCTCCGCCAGAAGTTCCAGCGGTAGGATGCCCGCCAGCGTCATCGCCGCCCTGTGGGAGATTGTCCTGTATCCTCGAACAATCCTGATGGCAGTTGTCCTCTCGAGCCGACGCAGCTTGTCACGGCTGCGCCGACTGACCATCAGATCGCGCGCCCAGATGGGGCCGTGTAGAGTACCATTGAACGCACGACCCCAGCGTACAGGCGACGAACCCCTTCGCCCGGGCCCCCAGGTTCGGGAGTAGCCGGCCTAGCGCGACCGCGGCCCTCTCCGCCCGGGGAACCAACGCGCTGATATACTCTTCAAAGCGCCAGTGGCTGTTGATGATGAGCCCCAGGTACTTCATGGAATGGCTCACCTCGACCCTCGTCTGACCCACGCGTAGCCATGCTGGTGGTGGGATCCCTCGTCGAGCCTGGTTGTTGATCCAGGCCGTCTCGGTCTTCTGTGGGGCCACGCGTAGCCCGATCTTCTCCATTCGCTTGATGACGGACGCGACCCCGCATTCGCAGAGGCGGAGCGTCCTACCGAAGTCCTCCCCCGCAGCCAGCACCAACGTGTCGTCTGCGTAACACGTGATGGTGACCCCGGGAGGGAGAGCGGCCCGTAACACAGTGTCGTATGCGAGATCCCACAGGATGGGCCCCAGCACCGATCCTTGCGGAACACCGCACAAGGTCTCCCTCTCGACCAACCGTTCGTCGCTGGTGGTATAGCAAACCCATCTGTCCGATAGATATGCCCCTATTATCCGTCTCAGGTATGGGGGTATCCCGTGACGGACCAGGGCTTTCCTGATGGCTCCCCAGGGCAGGGAGTTGAATGCATTGACGATATCCAATGACACCGCCAGTGCAACCCCACCCCGTGAGGCCACCGCCCCCGAAAGGGACCGCACGCGTGAGATTGCATCCACGGTGCAGCGCTCCTTTCGGAAGCCGAACTGGCTGTCAGCCAGATCGGGTCCTACGCTGGACAGATGAGTCTCGAGACGGGCTGCAATGATGCGCTCAAAGAGCTTACCCGCCTCGTCCAGCAGACAAATCGGCCGATATGCGGCAGGAGACCCCGCTGGCCTGCCCTCCTTCCTCAGTAGGACCAGCCGTCCTCGCTTCCATTCTGCTGGAAATTCCCCGGTCCTCAGACATGTGTCCAGCAGGTCCCGGAAAATGTCGCCCATGTGTCGGAGAGTCGCCGCGAGAACTTGTCCCGGAACGCTATCCGGGCCAGAAGCGGTGCTGCGAGCCTCCATGCGCCGCACAGCTCTGGTGAGCTCCTCTTTTTTGATCGCCATCTCCGGGCACCAAACATCCTGGCCCTCTTGCCTGCTGATCGCCGAGCAGCTGTCCCCCACGTTAGCGGGGAACAGGGCACCGACAACTTCATCCAGTAAGCCGGGATCCAGTGTTTCCGTCGTCGGCGGAGCCCATGGTCGGAGCCTGCCCATTACCATACGGTACGGACGACCCCATGGGTCCCGGTCGACGGACTCGATGAGCTCCTTCCAGGCTGCTGATTTTGCTGCTGCAATGGCGACCCGCAGCGCGGACCTCGCCTCCTGGTACGCACGATATGCGTCTTCACCCTCGGCATCGCTGAAATGACTGCGCCGGCGGAACCTGGCGCACCAGCGTCTAGTTCGCACGCATACATCGCGAAGCTGTGCGATGTCATTAGACCACCAGTACGCCGACCCGTTGTGAGGGCGACTGGCTCGGGGCATCGATGCGTCGCAAATATCCGTCAGGGCGCCCCGGAACCGTCGTGCCCCACCCGACGCGTCGCTGCAGCTGGTGAGACGCCCGCTATTCCACGCGAGAGCGTGGATCGCTGCGCCCGCAAGATCAACGTTGATCTTCTTCAGTGACCACCGTGGTAGTGGGGGTCTGAAGTTCCCCCGCGGACCACCGCTCGGACCCGCAGCGGACCGAATGCCTGCGGAATAAGAAAGCCTAACCCAAACCTTACTTAAACCTAACTATTCTACCTAGTAAATAATTTACCGGAATAGGTTCGGGTTAGGTCTGCTTATGTCAGTCGCATTTAGGCGGCCGGCCACGCATTCATCTTCTGTTTCAATTTTCTTTATTAACATTATCCGAAGTTGGAAAGATTTTAGCCATTATTTCGAAACATTTCGTTACTCGATCATTAACATCACATTGTCGACAGAAGAAGAATTCAGCTAAATAGCCTACATAATTTATTTGGCGAGTTCCATACTTCGGAATTATACACATTATACATTATTCGTCGTTGGTCGCTATGCCGTTATTTATTAGAAACAAGACATAAGAGACGATCGTGAGTTGACGCATACAGAATCGCAGACGCGTACATATAGATAGAATTCATTGTAGTAGCAACAATTGTTTTGAGGAAAAATCTCGGAAGCTAAGGCCGAGCGGCGGTTATATGTATAGGAAAAAGTTGTACAAAATGTTTCTACAATATATTTAAAAATGTGCCCCTCCAGGTCAGAGTGTAGAGGTGCCAAGTTTCCAATTGTAATGTTTTTAAATTTCAGTATTACTTATGTAAAGGTGCCGAATGCGCGACTGAAAGAGTGAATGGGGATGTGTGTGAGTGTGTGTGTTTAGTGTTTGTCATTTGTTCTTCCTCGATTAGCCTTCTCGAATCTTCGATGGCAGTTAATCTTAATGCGTAGCACTGATGCGCATAAAGGGCCTTCTCGAATGTTCAATGGTGGTAACCTCCACCAGCTATCCTAATGTATATAAAAGGAGATGCATGCCCACCAAGCGACATTCGATGAATTAACAATCTACGGTTTTTGTAATTGACAATGGGACGACTCGACGACGCGACGATCCTACGCGTATTCAAGTTTCTAATTAATTAATTAAAATAAAGATTCTCTTACTATATGCCTGACCCACAAATAGATCCTACAGTTATGTTAGGAGTAATTATATATTGCCGATATTTATAATTTAAGGATTACTGTGTACCTTATACTTTTGCTGTTAATACTATACTAACATTAAATATAATAACTATTAAGCATTCTATTTTGTTCCATAGTCTGATGTAAACTTCTATTTGATAAATCGGTTTTAATACTGTTACAGGACGGTCGTACCAGCATCTCCTAACGTACGTACTCGAGCGGTATTCGGAGTCCATCGTTCTGAAGATGTACACAGAAGTAATTAATCAACAATTGAATTGGTATTAAAACTAATTAAAGACAATGATATATAAATACGTTAGGGATTTTTAAAACAAGTATACAACTAGAAAATAAAGATTTTATGTTTCGTTTCTGAAACAATTGTTGCTTTTCTTCCCACTTCGGGACAAAATAAGTATTTAGTAATTACGGAATAAAGTATATGTAGAAAATATGAGTATGAATAGAATGAATGAAACTAGTAATTAAACTGCTAACAGGTACCGAATTCTACAAAATATCTCAATCTTCGTCCGATATATTTTACCTGCGTTCGAAGTATATCCATATCCATCATTTGAAGATGAATTTCCCCAAATAAATAAAGAAATAAATTAACAATGTGGAATGTTAGCGCGAATGACGGACTCAATTACGCCTTGTCGCCGGCAAAATTAATCTTAGGTGACTGATTTAATTCGGTGGTGTTACGTGGGTCGTTTACTTATGCCGATGGTGTACGTTGCGATTATTCCGATGCACCGAATGATGTGCTACAAGACGCCCGACTATTGACGTGTAGATGCTCGACACGCAGGAGTGACTTGCTTTTATATGGTGGAGTTCGAATGGTCACTCCTCCATACCCCGAGACGATACGCTAATTGGTTAGAGTAAAAAAATCAAGACTCCAATCAACGTATGCCCTGAGTACCACAAAACCCGTTCTTGTGCCCTTAGCACGAGCTTCGAGAACGAGGGTGGGGCGAGTCACTCGGTGCGGGAAGGTTTCCCGAATTTAGGCGACGAAGGGGAAATTCCACTGGGCCCATCGTGGTACCTCCCGAGTGCGGATATCGGCTGAGCGCCATGTCTATCGAAAGTCCCTTATTTACGACACGAACTTGGCTATTGAGGAGACACGGTTGACTCGAAATTAAGACTGTTGCCCCTCTGTGGACGTTGAGAGAGTTTGAAATTAAGCAGAAATACGCGACGGTTTCTTCGTCCTCAAAAATAGCATTACCGGCACGCTCATGTCGTAAATATGCCAAGGAAAACTTCTCGCTGTTGTTCCGTTGGACGGAACATGGATGTATGAGAAAGTGTCATTATCATTTACTGCCAACCGCTTTACCATAACATTGCACAGTCAAAGTAGTCGAAGAAATCAAACAGTATTACTTGCAATATTTTCGACATTCCTAAAACTGACGCTGTGCCTGCCATTCTAACAACTGTAAATACACAAACTGTGTGTTACTGACAAGACGTCTCATGTACGGGATACGGATCTAATTGGTCCTCGAACAAGAGGCACGTTTCACCTCACACGCATTTTTGGCTTTAGCTTACTATTGAGTCAAACTATCACACATACCAACTACTTCGTCAACGCGGGATATTAAGATCCTAAACCTGGTGTTTTGGGAGCACCTAGAGTAGAGCTGCATAACTGGTGGTACCCTAGTTACGCTTAGCTGTTGCATTTATTCCACTTCCTTCATTCGTAGCTCATGTTTCAATCAGCGTTACCATATCGTGTCACAAAGTCCTCCCACCCTTCGCGGCCTCCATCGCTTACTCCGATTTTCTACCGATGCTACTCGTGCCGATTGAGATCGAGTATGGGGAGAATAGCGGGTGTGCGTAAACCCGTTGTTCCTATCAAGCCGTATTTTTATATGTATTGCATCAGATAGTATGGAATAGTCGGGGAAACCTGTTATTTTCACCATTTAGGCTCAGCGGTGCAGGGCAGGCGGAGGATCCCGCTGGCAGTCAAAGTATGAAGAGTAAGAGTATCGCTATTTCCCCATATTGGTAACGATATTCTATGGAGCGAACAGACGAACAGACACGGGATTCGTCTTGCTCCTATGCTGTCTCGCAAGACTTCTTGTCAGCTACACATGATACATCTGGGTATATAAATTCATGAGACTTGCGAGCTATATCTGCAGACGAACAAATCACAGTCGATGACATTACCAGTACCATCTCATAGCCTCATTATTGTTTTAGGTCAGTGCTGTACATGACTTATAGCATTCCATTGACTTTATTCGTAGTTCGTATCTCGACATGTCAGTTGTCCCAACTTTCGTCTAAAGCGATGGCGGGGCAGCTGCTAGCAAATGGTAGTGGCAACGAATCGGCTGCGTTTTGTCAATCCCGAGACACCAGCTCATAAGCGTCAGACAGAAAGTGATGAATTTATTGTATGGGTACGTATTTAGAGTGGTAGGTCTAGCATCAGTGATAGGGATGTCGGAAGTGTAATAAGCAGTACTATTTGGCTTGTTGGAGTGCCATAGCTACGCAGCTCTGGTTTAAACGAAGGTTGAGAGACATCAGTTACGAATGCAGGAACTGGAATGAACAGTGTGGCTAAGTGTGGTTACTATGTCGACATTTGTGCAGCTTTGGTCTATACCGACATAACATCATATTAGCAGAGTTATTCAGTTATCTGCATCACTTAGCTTCATCAGATGTAATAGGATAGTAACTTAGAATATTAGTATAGTATGAAATATAAGTATTTGAAATATTGGTAATGGACCTCTATAGAAAAAACTTTCCACTGCTTTTCAAATTTGTTCACCCTGCTTTCTCTTTTGTACCACGCTCACTGTTCTTTCGCTTTCAATTCCCCGGCGTTTATTTATTCTCTTACGCTAGGCGTATTTGTGCAAGATAAATTGGCGAATAAATTTGATCGCACACATAGCATGGGCGATAAAGCTTAATGTTCGATAACGATTTTTAGACTGTTCGTTCGATTAGGACGTATGCGAACGCGGACGAAGCTAGGGTGCTATTCTTATGGAAGCAGCTATGAAATTTTATATCCGGCACGTTCACATAATTTACGATTTCTAAGCCACTCTTCATTTTATCGCAAGCTTTATTTAAGCGGTTTCATTTTCCTATAGATAAGTCTTAATCATACTGGAAAACGTTTACTGTGTTTTTGCGTGTACATCTTCTCTCCCAAATTATGTTACACGGCGAAAACTAAATTTTGTTTCTGATATTATAAATTACGGATACAAGAACACGTCTAATTGCCTTAACATGGCAGAACAAGAAATCTTTATAGATATAATATAATTAATTTACACATTTAGTAAATATACATGATTTTAGAAATCTTTAAAAGATATTCAGTATTACTAAAAGATGCCTGATTTTTACGGTCTTTTCAAATTTATGTGTAATACTTGGAGAACGCATTATGATTGAATATGTAACTCAGTGCAATTTAATAAATAGCAAAGTAATAGACAATAAGAAGACGGCTTCGACAAGGATTATTTCCATGGCACTAGGAGATCTTCACTTGTTTTCACACGATGATCTTTCAATTTGCAGTCGATAAACTTCTACCGTAATATTGACTCTGTTTTTGTATAAAGAAGTTCGAGTTGACACTGTTCTATACATCAAGATTATATATCAGCTTATTGATTAAAACTAAAAAAGTGAACTTCAATCTGTGTCCATCTTGAGAGTCACCAACATCCGTTCGTGTGCTCTCAGAACGATTTTTCAAAACGAGAGTTGAATGAATCCACGAGTAATGGGAAGATTCTCGATTTCTGATAACATCAGGGAGTCTCCTCCGGGCTCGGGTATCTCTCAAATCACAGATACAGTTACTTACGTTAGGCGCTTCGGAGTCTCTGGGATTATGATGCCAGTCTGGTTATTCAGGAATGCAATAAAAAGCAATATTAAAACTTGCTGGTAAATCAGGATTCGGCTATTAGTTTCTAAGGATCTACAGCGGCGCCATCTAATAACACTTAGTCCATATGGGAATCGCAGCACGTATCCAGTAAAAATAGTCCACTGCACGGTTAATATTAAACAAAAGAATTAAAGGAGATTAATATAAAAGAAGATCGCTTATTGAATCCCTGTCTATTCAACTCTCCTCCAATTAAACTATTGCCCCAAAAGTGGATTAAGGGGGTCTGAAAATGTTAAAGTCAAAGGTGGTCTTCCATCACGTTCGTGTCAGAAACGTAGGAAATCTTCTCGTTTTTGTTCCGTTGAACGTGCTACTCATCAAACATACAAGAATACAGTTGGTGTATCTTGCAATACAACATGTATAAAGATCCGCAGTTTGTTATGTAACACCACTGGTAGTATAGTACTTCAAGAACGAACCAGCCATTCGATTCTTTCCAGTATCGTTAGAAAACGTTGAGGTGGAATAACTTCAGACACGTGGCTGGAATCGAAGATTCAATTTCGCGTTGGCTACTAAGTGGTGGCGAAGGGGAACGAATTACGAGTATTTGCCGAATCAGGGTACGAAATGCGTGGTCTGGAAGTGGACATTTCGAGGCGGCCACATGCACACCAATGAAAGTAAAAAGGTAATAGTAATGGATACATCGCTGGCTGGCCGCTGGAAAACGACTGTGCATTATCACGATAATACCGTACGTTCCTCTACTTGTCTTTCCATTTTCACCCCTTTTCGTCTTCTCTTGTTCCCGCAGGATTTTCTCTCTTTCTTCGATTCACCGTAACCGTAAGCCAATTTTATTTTTCGTGAACTAATGACTGCCGCGATGAAGAGCAATGTAATCGCGGCTCGAGGAAAATAAATCGGGTTCCTGTGCGTGACATAAAAGCTCGAATTTTAAACCCTCCTTCGCGCCGTTATGCTGGTGTTATCGAGAAAGGACACCCCCGGATGTGATGTAACCTAACCAGATGCCCAGTTCGAGCGTGGATTACGTCGTGGGCATAGGAGAATCGTAACTGACGCTGTCCTTTTTCCTTTCTTACTAGTCTTCTTTTATCTTTCCACTTCTTTTGTTCCTTTACGAGGTGCGATAAAGAGCTTTAAGTTGAATTTTCTAGTACAAACCAGAACACAGTTGTGTAGGGATAAACGATCCTTTTAGTTTTTTGGTACGTGTGGACAGTTGTGATGCGTGTATATTTTTTTATGCAAATTTGTAGACGGGACAACCACAAGTTAGACACGTGTTGGTGGTTTATCTTTGTGTGCTGTAGAAGTCATGGATAACCTTCAGTTGAAAATCCCTATGGACGAGCGTTGATATATTCTTGTTGTTCGAAATTTGATTAAGGAAATTTCTATATTACTGAAATAATTTCCCTAATCTTCGAGTAAGCCGGGAGAGGGAGAGTGGTATCGATAAAGGCTAATAAATTGTCAACGCTGAAATTGTATTTATATTGGTGTTCCAACCCGGAACACCGTTTATTTGGATTATACAAGATTAAATGAAAGAGATTTTTTAATTAATCTTTCCCGATGTTTAGCCTGGCCTGGTGGGTGCCCAATGGTCCGGCTCGTCGGGTAGGTCAAGATCTCACCTGCGAACAATTGTGGACTGTATTAGTTTTAAAATCAATGTTTATTATTTTTCTAGCCCGTATCGTCGGCTTATTGCACGGCGTTCAGCCGTGTCGCGACGATTTTTTGCGACGGTAGTTAATCCCGTTAAGAGAGTAAGTGTTGAGCATCACGATGCTACAACACATATAGACCCGACGGGTCTGTGTGTTTTGACCGCGTCGCGGTAAACACCGAGGATCTACTCTCTTATGTGTGTATGCGGCTCGCCTATGAAATAGACGATTCCGTCGCAATACACACAACGTCTTCTTCCGTTCGTTCCCCTTGCGTGTGTGTTGTAAGTACACACGCAATGCGTAGTCCCATGAAGGCCTGGTACATGGACCTGCAGAAACTGCAGAGTGCCTCCAGTGTAGCAATCACATAGCCGCTGGGGCCTCTGTGCATTGTTTCTACAGCATTGGTGCATGCACTGCCGGGCCTACACTGCGACAGGCGTAGCCATTGCATCATAGCCCTTGCAGCTATAAAGGAACGACCGTTGCTTCGATCCACAGATCGAGCGTATTCTGTGACTTTTTCAAGACCCCCGTGCGTGAATTCCATCTTCACATGATGCACGGGAGCAGGAGAAGTATCCTCCACTAGAATACACCTGCTGTTCGTGGGCAGGATTTTAAGAAAGACGTACGCCATTCTGTGGGCGTGCATCCCCTAATGCTTCACAAGGGGTAAGGACAGCAGAGATGCACGGGACAGAATAGTTGATTGTTACCGCCTTGGTCGAGCTCTGAAAATCGGAGATCATCGACTGTTCTTTCCTCTTTTCCAGAGGAATTCAGGTGCTTGTATCAGTGGCCCATAAGAACTTTATGGGTGTCCACCGATGTCACGGAGCTGCGGAACGCGAAATGCACGAATCACATAATTAAACGCCAACCGCGTTTAATTATAAATTCTTCCGCTTTTTCGATCGATGCCCGAGATCACGATCATCGCAAACGACACTTACTTTTCGACCGAATAGACTTCACTTCGTGACCGTTCCGTTTGATTTCGAGACTTCTTTTCGCGGCAACTCCACGCAGTGTACACTTTGAAAATTTACAACGGAATCTCTTTTCGTCCGTGAGCGCACGGTATTTAATACCTCACGGACGAAGCTTCTTTCTCTCTCACTCTCATGCGAAACGCCCTTTCTCGATTCGTTATTTTTGATTTGAATTAATCGAACAACAGGCGTTCGAGTTTCGACAAACAGCTTTTTTCTGGACCTTGAAATTCGATGCCCACGTGCTGGCAGTCAAGGCCAAGGCGATGTTTACCGACCTCCGCCGTTTTTAGTTACCCGATTATTTTTATGTTTAATAACGATCGAATTAGAGGTCGCGAATCCAGGGGCGTCACTATGTGCGATATCGCCCGAACCTCTTTCCGAAATGCACTTTTTTAAACACTTGTGAATTTTGCAAATAAGTAAGTTTAATGTCATGCAACATTTATTTAATACTGCAGTATCGTAGTTTTAGAATATTTGAGGGAACGTAGTTTTAAGGACGGTGTTAGAAACTGAATACAGAAATACTACGAAACAAAAATTAACCAAAAAAACCTGCTTTCTCTTAATGTAGTTTCTGAAGGGCTTCTTTCAAGAACCCAACTCAAATCTTGCATTTTAGAAAGTACAAAAACGTTAAGAAGCAGAACAAAGGGGCTGAAAGGTCCGGACAGTATCATAGGAATTTCGAGCACTGCGTAGTGCTAGTCTCATGCTAAAGCTCGCGAGGTTCGGTCAGAGAATTACACTTATCTCGTGCTATATAATAAAGTCTCATAATATTTCAAAGCAAAGTGTCTTTGATTTAGTAACTATAAAACCCGATTTCCAATTGACCTCGACCGAAAACATGAAGATGAAGGTAACTAGATGAAAGCCAGGCCCATCGGAAGAGGTCGTGCGTGAGTGCTCTGCAAGTGAGCACGAGTTTTGAGATCGATCCGCGAGTTTTTGATCATTCCTGCCGAAGTACTCTGCGTGCCGCTGATTGTGGCGGTCGGTGGTGTTGGTCGCGGCTAGAGACGGCTCGGTGATCGTTTTCGACGGTTTCCGACCGCGACGTGCCGAGATCCGTCGGTTTTTCGCCGGTCGTTCGGCCCGCCACGTGGCGTGTGGGCCGCCATATTGAAAGTACACTGGATACACGGCCGAAGATTCTGACAAGAGCGGCAACGAAGGCTGCGCGCGCCTGCGCGCGCCTGCGCGGCAGTTACCGTGAAGAGAAGAAGGGGGCGCCACTGGCCGGTCGACCCGTTGGACGGCGCAGGAGCACGGCAGTGCGATGTCGGTCGAGGAGCGGACCGCATCGCCCATGGTGGGGGAAGAGACTATGGAGGGGGGCGACTGCGCGCGTCGCGTAAAGGAGGTGGACGGACAGGCGTTATCCCCGTTACCCCCGGTGTTACCGCGTCGGGGCGGCGAACATCTGCGTGGGGTGTTAAACGGAGGGCGCAATGCGTCTTGTCGCGGCCGGCATCGGAGTACGAGATGCCGAGCTCGCGATTTTCGCGCGCGTCTAAAGCGGCGCTGCCGAAGGAGGACGAACTCGCGCGCGGCATGGAGCGTGAGGTGTCCGGCGGCCTAGCTGGGCTCGTTTTCGAGCACATGCGGGCCGTTGAACGGGTGTCCTGCGGGTCACAGAACCTGCAGGGACGATTTGTACACCATCTGCGTGTGGCAGCCGCGACCACCGCGGCGGCTGTCACCGAGCTGGTGAAGCGCGCTGGCGCGAGCGGCGAAGCTCAGAGCCTGGAGAAAGAAAATCTCCATCTGCGCGCCGAGCTGCGTGAGCTCAGGCTTGAGCTTGGCGGCCTGAGGGAGGAAATGGCCTTCCTCAGGGGACGCACTCCTGAGAGCGGAGCCGCGACCGCCGGTGCTGGGGTGGTGCGCTCGTCCCCCCAGCCCCCACAGGTGGGGGCCGCGACGCGGTCGGGAGAAAGGCTGCGTCGCGCCGATTCGTCGGGAGGGGCCCTGGAGGACCGGGACGGGCTCCTCCTCGACAAGATAGGTCGTTTAATCGACGCGAAGATGGAGGCCGCCATGGGTCGCCGTGGAGCGGGGCCTAGAGGACAGCAGCCGGACAAAGTCCAGACAACGAGGGAAGAGGTGGGTGGCGGAGGGACCCGGCCAACCTATGCCCAGGCGGTGGGTGCCGCAGCGGGTTCCGGTGGACGCCGGGCGGCGGACTTGCCCCTGCCAGTGCGGGCACCTACCAAACAACCACCCCCAAGGAGCAGGAGTGGCAGAAGGTACAATCCAGGAGGAAGGGAATCTCTGCGAAGAAAGAAGAGGATCGCAGCGGGAGGACTCCCTGCGGACCAAGGAGGTCGGTCCGAGGCAGGCTGGCGGTGGCCCAGCAGCGGAGAGGCACCGGGACGGCCGTGGCCTCGCGACCCCTGCCGCGGTAATCGCGGTGGGGCGACGGGGCTGCAACCCCGTCAGACGGGTTCTGGGAGGCCTACCCTGGGAATGGTACCCAGAACGGCAGCAGTGGTCCTCACGATCCCGCAGGGTGTGGGGACCACGTATGCCCAGGCCCTCCTGACTGCCAGGGAGAATGACTCCCTGGCGGACGTCGGGATTGAATCGGTCCGCCCGAGGCGAGCGGCAACGGGTGGGCTGATTCTCGAGGTAGGCGGCGATGATAGAGTCGCCAATGCGGAGAGCCTCGCTGGTCGGATGAGCGAGGCTCTCGCCGGGAGCGGAGTCCGGGTGTCCAGGCCGACCAAGTGCGGCGAGATGCGATTGAGCGGCCTGGACGACTCCGTGCGACCACAGGATGTGATCGCGGCCCTGACTGCCCTGGGTGCGCTTCCGGACGGAAGCGTGCAGCAGGGAGAGATCCGGAGATCTTCGTCCGGATTGGGCACCGTGTGGGTACGTTGCCCACTGGAGGTTGCCCACAGGGCTGTAGCCGCGGGTAGGCTCCGGATCGGGTGGAGCTCTGCCCGCGTGGAGGCGCTGCAGCGGCGGGCGCAGAGGTGCTTCCGGTGTCTGGAGGTGGGGCACGTCAGTGCAAAGTGCACCGCCAGTGCCGACCGAAGCGACCGCTGTTATCGGTGCGGGGGAGCCGGGCATCGAGCTGGTGGATGCTCGGCCCCCCGTCGGTGTCCCCAATGTGCGGTTAGGGGGCGCCCGTCGGGGCACCGCCTGGGTGGCAAGGCCTGCGAGGCCAGGCCACCCAGGGGTCCTGGAAGGAAGAGGCAGTCGACTGTCGAGAGGAGGGAGGTTCTGCCCTGCGTGACTCCTCGACAGGCCTCAGAAGGTGGTGGTGCTCCGGCGGAGGTGGCGTCCCCGATGGAGCAAGACCCGGAGGAGGTCATGGTCGTGGAGTAAATTCCCGACCTGCTTACTCCAAACCAACGTGAACCACTCGCGCGGAGCACAGGATCTTCTGCTCCAAACAATGCGCGAGTGGCGCGTTGGGTTAGCGGTTGTCGCCGAGCCATACGCCGTCCCCGACCATTCTTCGTGGGCGGGTGATGTGTTGGATTCCGTGGCGATCGTCCGCGGTGATTGTGGCAGCCCCTTGCCGTTCGCTGTTCTTCAAGCCGGCCGGGGGTACACCGCGGTGTCGTACGGAGACACCGTAGTGGTGGGATGCTACATCACCCCGAGCTGCGGGCTCGCTGCCTTCGAGGCATACCTCGGCGGGATACGGGAATGCGTCTCCCGATACCGATCCCGCCCCGTCCGTGTGATGGGGGACTTCAACGCCCACGCCTTTGCGTGGGGTTCCCCCAGCACGGACGGACGCGGCCGCACTCTTCTGGAGTGGGCAGCGGAGTTGGATCTTCGGTTGGTGAACCGAGGATCCGAAGCAACGTGCGTACGGTGGCAGGGGTCGTCAATTGTCGACCTCACGTGGGCTAGCCCGGCCGCAGTGCGTCGCGTTCGGGGGTGGCGAGTTGCTGTGGAGGTGGAGTCCCTTTCGGATCACCTCTACAGTCGCATGGAGCTGGGAGCCGCCCCCGCCCCCAGCGATGGATTCCTGTCGTCGTCCGGTAGGGGCCCTTCGCGACCACGGTGGTCGCTGAGGGCGCTGGACGAGGACATCTTGATAGCGGCGGTCCATGCCGTGGCGTGGGCCGAGGACGCGTTCGCCGGTCGCGTTGACACGGTGAGCGGGTCCGAATGGCTTCGCGATGTCATAACATCGGTCTGTGACGCTCAGATGCAGCGCTCCAAGCGTGTGATACGCGGGGCGGTGCACTGGTGGTCGCAAGAGATCGCTGACCTCCGTACCGCCTGCGTGCGCGCGAGGAGAAAATACACGCGCGCCCGGCGGCGTGCTGGCCGAGACGAGCGGTGCACTGCCGCCGCGCACGAGGGGTACCGACTCGCACGGTCGGCCCTGCGCATCGCCATTTCCTCGGCGAAAGCGGCGGCGTGGAGGAAGCTCCTTGGAACACTCGACGGGGACCCCTGGGGCCGCCCGTACCGTTTGGTACTGGGCAAGCTTCGCCCCTGGGCACCCCCGGTGACGGAGTCGCTTGAGCCCGAGGTACTGGAGCGGATTATTGGAACTTTGTTCCCCGCTTCAGCGGGTGGCGACTGCTCGCCTCTTCTTCGCGAGCAGGACCCGATTAGGTGGTCCTCCGGCATTGCGGTGTCCGAGGAGGAGCTGAGCGCCGCGATTCGGAAATCGCGGTCGCGGAACATCGCACCAGGTCCGGATGGCGTCCCGGGCCGGATTATGGCGACGGTGGTTCACGCTCTGGGTGGCGGATTCAGAGAGTTCCTGAATCGCTGCCTGGAGGCCGGTATCTTCCCACCAGCGTGGAAGCAGGGCAGGGTTGTCCTTATTAAAAAGGACGGTCGGCCGGCGGATTCCCCCTCTGCCTACCGCCCGATATGCCTGTTGGATGAGACGGGAAAGCTCCGCGAACGGATCATTGCTTCCCGTCTCTCCGCCCACCTGTCTGTGGTGGGTCCGGGCCTGGAGGAGAGCCAGTTCGGCTTCCGTGAGGGAAGATCGACCATAGACGCGATCGCGCGGGTTCGATCTCTCTCGGAGTCGGCGTCCTTGCAGGGCGGGGTAGCGCTCGCGGTGTCTTTAGACATCGTGAACGCGTTCAACTCGCTGCCCTGGCTGGCTATTAGGGAGGCCCTAGTGAGACATCGGGTGCCTCCCTATCTTAGGAGGATCGTCGGGGCGTATCTGTCCGACAGTTCTGTTGAGTTCACCAATCATCGTGGTGAACTCATCGTGCGGCAAACGGTGTGCGGGGTCCCGCAGGGCTCAGTCCTCGGGCCCATTTTGTGGGACCTCGCCTACAACACTGTGTTGCAAACGGCCCTCCCTAGGGGGGTCAGTATCACGTGTTATGCGGATGACACGCTGGTGCTGGCCACGGGGAGGGACTACGACAGGACCCTCCGCCTCTGCGAGTGCGGAGTGGCCTGCGCAGTGAGACGTATCGAAAGGCCGTGCCTTCGGGTTGCCCCCCATAAGACCGAGAGCGTCTGGTTCTTCGACGCCGCTCGGCGGGGGGTCCCACCGCAGTCGTGGCTGCGAGTGGGAGAGTCGGTGGTCGAGGTGAGCCGTACCATTAAGTACTTGGGGCTCATCGTCGACGGCCACTGGCGTTTCGCCGATCATTTCCGGCAGGTGATCCCCCGGTCGGAGAGGGTGGCGGCCGCTCTGGGCCGTCACCTGCCGAACCTGGGTGGTCCCAGTGATGGAGTGCGCCGCCGGTACGCGGGGGGCGTGCGGTCAGTGGTGTTATACGGGGCGCCTATATGGGCCCGTGACCTACTGGCCAGTCGCCGCAGCCGTCTTCTGCTGCGCCGCGTGGAGCGGACGACTGCCGTTAGGATCGTGCGGGGTTACCGTACGATCTCGTATAGGTCGGCGGTCACGCTGGCGGGGCTCATCCCGTGGGAGCTCCTTGCGGAGGAGGCCGCAACCGTCTACGGTTGCGCGCAGGCCATCCGTCAAGAGGAGCTGGACCCAACCGCGGCTGAGTCCCGGCTTGCCTCGACGAGACGCCAGGCGCATCGACGCGCCGAGTTGGAGTGGCGACGGCAGTTGGCGGAGCCATCCAACACGGGCCGGCGCGTCGTTGGCGCCGTTCTGCCCGTCCTGAAGAGGTGGATGGGCAGATCGTGGGGGCGTTTGACATTCCGTCTGACGCAGGTGCTCGCCGGGCATGGGTGCTTCGGCGAGTACTTAAATCGGATCGGGAGGGAGGCGACGCCGCAGTGTCATCACTGCGGAGAGGAGGACTCGGCGCAGCACACACTCGAAGAGTGTCCCGCGTTTTCGCGGGAACGCCGGGAACTCCGAGTCGCAATTGGACCGGACCTCTCGCTCCCGGCAGTCGTCGAGGCGATGCTGGACAGCGAGGGGGGTTGGAGGGCGGTGTCCTCCTTCTGCGAGCGAGTCATGCTCAAGAAGGAGGAGGCGGAGCGGGCTCGGGAGAGAGCCGCAGCTCCGTCGAGACGGGGACGGTGCCGTCGGCGTGGTGGGCGCCGGCCAAGGGCACCGTAAAAGCCGGAATTTGGTGATGTTGCTTGGCCGCTTTCCTCGACGGCCGATGAAAGCAGCATCACCAGGGGAAGTGGCCGTCGTAGTTAGGGGGCTGCGACGCCATTGCACAGCTTTTCCTGATGTAGGTCGGCGCCGTGCGGTGGTTGCGCGGCGCTGATTCAGCCACTGAGGGGGTTCTGGCCCCCGGCAGTGATGAGTCTTGATTGAGACGACGGCGAGGGGGAGTACTGGAAGTGTTCTTCAGAGTTCCCGGTGCTCTCCCATTTCGCTGAAGAAGGCCACCGTGGAGGTTTTAGCAGGTAAAAATCCTGCATAACCTCGCCACCCCCCCAGGGTGGTGGGGGATCTTTTCGAAGATTTCCTCCACGTAAAAAAAAAAAAAAGGAAGTAACAGCGTCTTTTTCACAACGGTGTCGCGGGAGAGCACGAGCCGTCAGGAGCGGATCCTCCGCGAGTTCTGGAGAACACTGTAAAAATTCCTTTGCTTTAGCAAGGAATGACCAATGCCTCTTTAAGCGTTCTCGCGGGCAAGGGGCTTCAAGGAATTAATCGTGGACTTTTATCCGAAACTGCGGAGTCCTCCGATTCCTCTAAGCGTTTCACTTACGAGAAAGATTTGACTCTATCTTCTCGTAAGATCTGGAGCTCGACTCGAGATTCCAGTTATAGAGCAAGCTTCTTTGGCTCTTTGGTGGTGCTGCGGGTAGCCCGTCGACACACCACACGAGTTCAAAGAAAGCTTTATGCAACAATCAACACCTGATTTGCTAGGTTGAGGAGAGACTTCGATCTCGTTGTCACTCGCTCGGTTGCTTGAAACAGACTGAACGCGATCGGCAGCTTGACTGGCACGTTCGCGTTCGTGTTGGCAAGTGCCGTAAGGCGGCGTTGTCAACGTGAAATAGCGTCTTCTATTTCTCTTCTCTGTTGTCTCTCTTTCTCTCTTACGCGACCTCGCCGATAGATGCGCTCGGTAATTTGGATTTGAAATCGTAACCGCCGCATCCCGAGGTCGCTGGTTTATTATTACTTTTTCTCCTTTTTTGCCTGGCTCACCGTTTCTCGGTGGCAAGGTAATCGGAGCAATGACCGACGAACTACGCGGTTAATATACTAACGGCTCGAATTTAAACATACATGTAGTTCTCGTTTAGTTTCGGGCTGATACCTGATATTACTGGTTGGGTGCGTGTAAAAACCTGAAGGTGAATGTTTCCTAGCCAGTTTATGGAACATGTTTTGGTAGATTTGAGAAATGACGTGACAAGTTGAGGTAGATATATGAAATTAAAGATTATGTTCGAGTAGGTACTTTATATTATAGGTTAGGTACACGTATGCAATTGACGTTATGTTATGTTAAGCAAGATACTTGAATTTATTGGTTAGGTTCCGGTATGTACACGCAATTATTGGTTAGGTACGGGTAGATAAATGAGATCGCATGTTAGGTTTGGGTAGTCGCATCAAAATGTACTCTTAGTAGCGAAATTACGGGATGGGGGCGGCGAGATGTGTGAAACATTAGGTTAGGTTCGTGTAGATACTTGCAGATAAAGGTTAGCTTCTGGCACACTCTTAATATTACGTGTCAGCCACGGATACATACATGTAGTTATCGTTTAGATTCGGGTTGACACCTGATATTACTGATCGGGTGCGTGTAAGTACCTGAATGTACATGTTCCCTAGCCAATTTAAAGGATGTGTTTTGGTAGATTTGTGAAATGACCTGGCAGGTTGAGGTAGATATGTGAAATAAAGAGTATGATCGCGTAGGTAAATTAAATTATAGGTTAGGTACACGTATGCACTTGTCGATATGTTATGCTAAGGATGATACTTGAGTTCATTGGTTAGGTTCCGGTATGTACACGCAATTATTGGTTAGGTACGGGTAGATAACTGAGATTGCCTGTTCGGTTTGTGTACACTAGCTATAAACTTATATGTATCTCTACCATGTTCATTTATAGCTCACCTTTCCTGACAGGTTTCATAAATCTTGTTTTCAATTTGTCCCAATTTAATCTCAATATCGATTTGGTATTCATCTTCTGGACAATTATATCGAATGTTTCGCCAAGAGATAGGTAAGTCCTTTTTCATTTTTCTAGAGAATGCAAATAATTTAATTTTTAAGTCTAACGGTAAACATCCACTTATGACTTGTAACGCTGCAGTTGAGGTAGTGCGACACGCCTTAATCAAAATAATCGAAATGCTCCGTCGCAGAGCATTTAGGTGTCTCAGAACTGTGGCAGAATTAGTCTTATCAGACCAAATGATTGAACCATACTATTGGGATAGAAACCGCTTTATATAAAATATTTAATACGAGTCTCCCATTATCCCAGTTTTCATTTGCGATTTTTCTGAGTTTTATCATGTAACACAACTTTTTCTCTCAATCTCTTTACATGTGAGATAACACTCAATGCAGAATCAATAACAACTCCTAAGTACTTATACTTTTGAGTAAATCTAACTGTCTTACTATAGAATTTAATCAACGGTGGTCTGCTTAGGCTTAGCTTGCCTTTGAGCAACATGGCAGTTGTCTTCTTTTCGGATACCTTCAACTTGTATTGATCACACCACTCTAGAAACATCCCACTAGCAAAGTTACTATAATTTTCCAATTCCAGTTTAGTATTATCTTTAATTATAAAAACATCATCAATGGCGTATGCAATTACTTGTACTTGATTTTCATACACCGTTTCAATAAATTTATTCAAGACTTGATCTAAACACCAGTTCGAGGCTGCTGGGCCTATGATCGAGACCTGAGGGCATCCTCTTTTTACTTTATGCATTACACTCAGAAAACTGCCAAAAACTGGAATTTTTCTTTTTGTAAAGTAGCAATGTATGATTCTTACAAGAGTAGTGCTACGATTAGCAAGTAAAATTTTTTGTTCTGTTGCAGGCCGCCATAAATTGTCGAAGGCACCAACAATATCAATAAGCAGAACAATAACGTACTTTCTTTTCTTACCCAATATCTCATCTTCGAATTTTATTAAAGCATCCTCAGTACCAAAGCCTTTCTTAAAACCGTACTGCGGACTACTAGCAAGATTTCTCTCCAGATAGTACGTTTGTACTCGAGATACAATTACTCTTTCAAAAATTTTGCTTATATGTGGTAAGACTGCAATCGGTCTATATGAATCCAACAAAGTTAAATCAGAATCCGCACACTTCGGCATAACAGTAATTGTTGCAACTTTCAAACATGTAGGGAAAGCTCTGTCGCTTAAACGCTTATTATATAAACCCAAAATTATATCACTTCTTATACTGCATGTCTTCTTAATAATTGCAGACGTAGTTCCATCAAGGCCAGAAGCCTTACGATTTTTAGTTTTATTAATCGTCGTATTGACTTCACTTCATAAGTAATACCCGGTTCTACATTGCAATTTCTGTGTTAAGCTGTTTTTCTTCTCACTTGCGAATGATAATCTGTTTCGAAACTTAAGTCGTCAACCATAACAAACTTCTTACACAAGGCATTCACAGAATCCTTCCAACTTACAGTAAATTCTCCATTAGGCATGGTC
>JAOPTO010001910.1:0-33160 GCA_033822845.1 Tetrapedia diversipes | reverse complement strand
TTCGAACAATTCAACACCTTCGTAATCGAAGTCGAAGCGATCCTGAACTCCCGTCCGCTGACCCCCCTCTCATCCGACCCGAACGATCCTTCCGCGTTGACTCCTGCCCATTTCCTGATTGGCACTTCTATAACGAGCATGCCCGAGATTGATTTCAGCGACACTCCAAGCAACCGGTTGTCAAATTGGCAACATATTCAGAAAGTCAAGCAAGACTTCTGGACCCGGTGGCATAAGGAGTATATCCATCAATTAAACGTGCGAACAAGGTGGACCAAGTGTTCACACGAGATCAAGGAAGGATCCTTGATTATCTTGAAGGATGACCATCTCCCGCCGCTATAATGGCACCTCGGACGTGTCGAGAAGGTGCACCCGGGACCAGATGACATCATCCGAGCGGTCACAGTACGGACCAACCAGGGAATCTATCGCCACAACGTAAAACAACTGGCGCTACTCCCAATACCAACAGGCGAACCTCCCCAACCGAGCGCAGCATCACGGAGCGTTGCGGAATCTTGAGCGACACGGTCTCGTGCCCCGTCGCCGCTCCCGCGCAGCTTGAGGTTAAGGATTCTTTTATAGATGCGCTCATCCTCGCGGTTCAGCCGGCTAAGGCAAGACCCCCGCTCCTGCGATACATGGCCACAGGTTTACGGTGTGCGCGTGACGCAAGTAACCCCGGGTTCGTTAGGCCCGTACTGCAACACCGAAGCACTGTCTTGCGACAGCCAGCGTGTCAGCAGCCCCTGAGGTTTCTGTGATTTCTTTCGGAGATCTCATTTCTTTCGTGCACTTTCTGTCATAGTTTACTTTTTTTCCCTTTCCTTTCTGTCTTGGCTACTATTATTTTGCCTTGGTGACACCGTCCACCGGTCGACGATATCTCTCGCAATTGTAGATGCACCGATAGAGAGCTGGATAGCGGCTGTGGGTTCCACCCCAAAAGGACCCTCCGGAGGATCCCTACGATCCACGTTCATCATCACGCCTCACGTCGTAACAGAGCACGTGATGCAGCGAGCTTCGCAGGGCGACGGCAAGCCGCCCCCCTGTATATCTCGAGCACTGTCCGGTGTGTAGAGGTACAGGCCATTACGAGATTCAAGCTTTAGGGCTAGACCCACTGACGAAGTCCAGTGACTCCCCCCTGAATGAACGCTTCACGGCCTAAGGCCAGTAGAGACAAGCTCCCACGAACTCCAGTGAACATCTACAAGTGGAGGTCACCTCGTCTAAATGCCCCGTGAGGAGAATTTGCCACTTACTCTTTCGCCCTCTGTATCGCATAAAAGCCCAAGTGCACCGCGTGGAGGTGAGGTAAGTGGACTTTGACTGAAGCCAGCTCGTCAACTTCGCCGAAGCTCTACCTTATTGTAAGCTAAAACGTACAAGGATGAACATCAATTTCATCGTGGTTTCCCAAAGGGATGCCGGTTCTAGCCTCATACACTCAGTAGATAGGGACATTACGTCAGAGTGATTTTACGTGCGGCAGTTGGCCCGAGATCTTATCCACACGGCCCCCATGGGCGAGGGTTGAGAAACGCTCAACCAGCGCACTCCTGCGGAACACCTCCACAGGAGCTACGGTGTCAACCCGAGATTGCAAGCTCTCCGGGTCTCCCTCGGTGAGAGCGGGACCTTTCTAACATCCCTGCTGACTCTGCAGGCCAGTGCCCGAGCTGGGATGACGCAGCTCACCCGCCGAGGCGATCCAGCGCCTCTAGCCTGCGATGTAGGCTATACCACTGCCCCCGCGAGTCCAGCCCTAGGTGGACGACGGAGGGAGAAACCCCCCTCCGTGGGCTCACTTGTCAACCCCCGCGGTACCAGTGTTCGAAGTCGTATCGGTCATACTCGTCGTGGGGTTTACCCACTACCCATTGCGACCCTTGCAAGTCTCGACCTGGTTTCGGCCAACTCGGAAGCCTGGGGACGTCGCTCCCCAAGGAATATGTCGCCCGAGGACGACACTTCCCACCTAGGCTCCTCAGCACACCACACACACTACACGCTCACATTCATCCCTCTCTTCAGAAACACATTTTTCGCATACGCACAGAAACACTCATACGTTCCCTTGCTTTCTATCACACCACTCACATCCACACTACCATCCTCCCCACACGTACACCACAGGCACTCAGGTCCCGGAGGTCCTCATACAACTCGCATTCGGTCAACACATGCTTCCAGTCCTCACATTCCGCGCCACATCTATACTGTTCACTGTTGCCCAAACCAATCTGAAAGAGAAACCCATTCATACTGCCGTGTCCTGTCATCAAACAACATGCATGCATACTCGGATTAAAACAACCATTCTTCACTGCAAATTTAACATCCCTCACATACTCATACGTCACTCGCCCTTTTTCACCTTCATCCCACCTTCTCTGCCACTCAGCATACACACACTCATTGACTTAATTAATTCTCTCTCGCAACAACCTCTCACTCTGGTGTTGAACATACACGCAACCTCTCATACCGATATCCACTCCGTTTTTTAATCTCCACATCGCGTCACGTCTCAGACATTCAAGGTCCCAAGGTAGCGCACCCATCAACACCTGCATACATTCAGTCGACACGATTCTGCACACATTCACACACGCATACAACGCTACCCGTTGGCATCTATTCATCATATCCCTTGCATACCCAGACTCCATTGCATCACACCAAACACTCGCTCCATACATCACACATGTAACAAACAAACCCTTGTAAATCACACGCATACTTTTCCTTCTCATATCCCACTCACGCTTCAACACTCTCCTCATTTGCCCCACTACATTCATAATTTTCTTCCTCAGCCATTCCAAATGTACCTTAAACTGCATTCTCTCACTCATCCATACTCCTAGATATTTCATTCTCTCAACACACTTTACTAATTTTCCATTCATTCGCACACACGGACGCCGATACGCGGCTACACTCCCATTCATTAACATAAACACTGTCTTGCTTTCGGACACACGAACACCTACATTCTCACCCCAATCACACACAACAGGCATCCACTCTGTTACCTTTCGCTTTACTTCCACTCGGTTCTGCCCGTCGACAAGCAACAACAAATCATCCGCATACGCAACACATTTACATTCACACTCAGTCAGTCGCCATAGGAGCCCATCCATCATCAAGTTCCAGATGAACGGACCAGAGATGGACCGCTGCGGACATCCACGCTCTACGTTCTTCCACACTGTGTCATTCGCCCCACTGATGCATGCAGTGCGCCCCTGGGAGTAACTTCTCCACAGGGGCATCACTTCACACCCAATCTCATTCAACCTCTCAATCACCCGCAACCATTCCAAGTTATCAAACGCTCCTTTGAAATCAACAAACATATCCAATACATACTTACTCTCGCTCTCATTCACATACTCTCTCACCCTTTGCCATGAACTCTCCGTCGAACGGCCCCCGTGAAAGCCGTGCTGTGCATCGTTCATTCTACCTTCCACTCAACGCTCAATCCTTTTAACCATCATTCGTTCAAGACATTTACCCAGCACAGACAACAAACAAATCAGGCAGTACGACCCGGCCTCCGAACGCGGTTTATCGGGAGCCTTCGGCAAAACAACCACTCTAGCCATTTTCCATTCCGCTGGGAAACAGCCCTCACGCAAACACATATCATACACAGTCGACAACCATCCCGGAATTGCACAACAAATTGCTCTTAGCATTTCCGCAGTCACAACATGCATGCCAGGTGCTTTGCCTCTCTTAGCCAAGGCTACTGACTTATCAATCTCTTCCCATTCAAAATTCCTTTTAACAACACTCGCTGTATCACTCAGCCTCGTAACAACACTCATTCTTGTGGCCGGGGAGAAGCAGTCCATCAAAATCTCACTGCACTCACGCCACGTGGAATATTTTCTATCATCAACATTCAATGCACTCAGTCTCTCCCTCACATTCTTTCCTCGACACATGCTGTACACCGGGTCCCACGGATCCAGGTTTAACGACACACTCACAAACTGCCTCCAGTCATTTTCTTTCACTCACCACATCTCACGTTTATATTCATTAAGCCGCCTCTTATACTCAGCCTTTCTTTCATTAACATCCACGCATTCTCTCTTTCTCGCATTCTGCCATAACTTTCGGCACTTTCGCACATTACCTTTCATAATTCTCAATGCTGTCGTCCAACATGCAACATTCCTACCACGCCGCGGCTTACTTACTTTCATCCATTTGTCGCTCGCAACCCGGATCCATTGTGAGACCCATCTCAGCATTCCTTCCACGCTTGTCTCATTCATTGCATCCACACCTTACAACTTTGCCAGTTCTCACAACTCATTCATATACCCTTCCTAGTCCACACCCTTACATATCCATGTATTACTTTCGACCAACACACTCGACGCACTCACTCCGTAAATCATGCGCACAAGAATCATGCTATGATCACTTATGCCCTAGTCATGCTTCACTTCCCATTCATACCGACACCCAGCAGGAACCCCATTCACCAGAGTGACATCAATATCACTCTGCCCTCTCATACCCGAGAAAGTATAAAACTCACTCGGCTCATTCAGCACAATCATCTCATTCGCCAAAATCCATTCTTCCAAAATTCCACCACGCATCTCATTCTCACGACTGCGACCTCCATCCTTGCTGAACCACAAGGGGGATGCATTTACAACTATACCGATCAATACACGCTTCCCACTGAAGCACTCACACACTCTGTCCATGTACCTCAGGCACGGTTCGATATCCTTACCGTATCTGCAGTACATGGACACCACATACAACTCACCGAAGTCTCCCTTCATCCACACACACACACACCATATTCATCAGTACATTCACTCACACACATAGCTTCAACAGTTGGATCGTTAATCACAACTGCTGCCCTAGCAGGAGCACTTTCGCACACAAACACTCGCCATCCAGCCGGTAAACCTTGCAAGAGGGCAACAGACACACAGCGCTCACACATCACACTGCCCAAATCACACATAACCGCATACGCCCTCTGACAATTACACTGCAACACATTCATACTCCTTTCAATCATCAGTTATCCTCGCTTTCTCACGCTCTAACATTCTCACATAATTCGGACACTCGACGGACAGGACCGAGTGGTCCGACTTCCTACCTTTCAATTTATAATTTCGGCGTATACTCTCTTTTTGCACTGTTCTTTCAAGTGCCCACTCTCACAGCATTTAGAACACAGTCTCTCTTTCATACTACACTCTCTCATCATGTGCCCAAATGCAAGACACTTAAAACACCCTAGGACGTTCACAAAATCTCTCACTGTACATGACCTCCAATTTACATACACTCGTCCTTCACTCCTTAAGACATCACGCATTCTTTTCGTCACTTCCAAAATCACATTACCCACATCCGCTCCTTTCTTGTTCATTCTACTCACGATATGCACCCTCTCTTTGAATTCACTCACACTCGCACATTCACTCTTCACATTCTTCTGATATAATTCATTCATAAAGCACTCGTTCGTCATCTCGTTCGGAATATCATACATCACTACCTTGGGACCTCTTCTTAGGAGCCTCAACTTTGAGACCCAAGATATCAAAGGTCTTACACTCGCTAAGCATTTTCATCTCCTTCTAGCTGCCAGCCTCAATAGCGAGACCGCCAGTTCTCGTCTTTCGTACCGCTTTTATGAGCACATTCAAACTTCCACTCACATTTATCAACACCTTTTCTGTCACCTGCTCACTGGTCATCTTCACACTTTCATCCTTAGATTTCACTACAACAGCATACACATTCTTCTTTTCACTCACACACGTAGCACGCTTACCATCACTCACACTACACTCTTCGCAGCATCTTTAGCTGCAACACTAGCGAAGGATACGGCCTGCTGTGTCATCATAACCTGCCTCACATGCTTCTCGCACTCATCCAGCCTTCTTTGTAGCCTCTCGTTCTTCGCAATCATCCTCATCATTTGCTCTTCATATTCACTCATGCAATTCAAAACAAATTCACTCGTAGCTTTCGACACACGATTCCCATCCGTAAACACAAACTTTCTCATTCTCGCACCAATCATACCTATCGCACTCAACTCTTCAAACTCATCCATACTCACATTCTCAAAGGCACTCTTTCGCTTCAGCCCCTTTGCTGGACTCACACTCCTGGTGGCTATACTGGCGCCGCGACCCCTGGAGGATGACGCCGTACTTTTCCCTTCTACGTCCATGGCCGTATCGGCCACACCCGTCTTACTGTTAACCCCCCCCCCAAAGTCCCCAAGTTTGACAAATTTCTCCATATGATTCCTACGCGACGGAACGAACTAAACGTCACTCCCCGGGTGACGCCCTTTCCGGGGAGAAGGCTCTACTCTCAAGGGGTCGCCAGGTACCCTGTGGAGGTCGCTTGCAGGCTGGTGTACCCACCAGCTACCCCCCCGAGTGTTTGGCGACGGGGTTGTATCCCAAGGCCGCGCATCATAGACCTGAGGATTAAGGGATTTTTTATGGAGGTTGTCAGCCTCACGGTCCGGCCGGTTAAGGCAGGACCCCCGTTCCTGCGAAACATGACCACAGGATTACAGTGTGATGTTGACTCGGGGTCGTTAAGCCCGTACTACGGTCAACCAAGGTCAGCCGCAGCCCCTGAGGGGAATAGACAGGGACAGAGGGAATCCCGTTAATCCATTCATGTGCGTCGCTAATTAGATAACGAGGCATTTTTTTTTTTTTTTTTTTAGGCACGAGGGGAAATGCGTTTAGGCACACCCGCGGATGGACGGCGGGTAGTGTAGGACTCACGCTATTCGTACTACCCACTAAAACCCCTCCTCCGTCTTATGCCTACTTACCAGGAGGCCGCACCGTAAAATCCCCCTTACCGGGTGCTTAGCCGACGCCAGCCTGGTCAAACCGCATAGTTGTTTGGCGGTTAAAGATGTTAAAGGCTGCTACTCCACCTATTGGCACACGCAACCAAACCACTTTGATGTCCCGCTTCCTCATCAATCGTGCATCCACTAACGTCTTTACAGACCTCGCGCTCCATAGCCTCCTCCACGACAGTGTAGCAGAGAAAAACCCAACCTCATCCGTGCCGCTGCTAGGAGCAACTGCACGTCGGAAACTGGCGTTGTCAGAGTAGTACCGAACCTTACGTTTGTGCGCAAGATCCAGCACCGTCTGTTCACTGACTACCTGTGCACTGAGGACCATGCATTTACTGTCTTTGATCGCGAGTAAGTCTGTTTTTCTCACTCCCTCATCTGTTCGAAAGTTCGGCTCGCGTGATACCCGGAAGCCCTTCTGCTCTAAACCCCGCGCCAGGTACGCCACCACCGCATCATGACGCTTAATACGAAGATCATGCGTGCGGTGGCAACCCTGGAGTACGTGGTTGAGCGTTTCCGGGATCCCGCAACCAGCCCTGTAGAGCCTATCCCGTCTTCGTCCCCGTGATGTTCGGAACTTCGTAGGTAGGGTATTAATCCGCAACTTGCAGGATTGGACAAAGTCCCTTCCCGACAACAAGCGGGTGCTCTCCGCTATCCACTGATTCTGCCCCGCGACACTCTTCGACTCTTTCAGCGCTCCGCTGTCGGTACTACCATGAAGGGCTTTCGCCCACCGGCGCGCCTCCTTCACTGGAGTGTCCACGACCTCACCGTGATCCAAGAGAAGCTGGCGCGTTTTCTCGATCTCGAGCCGAAGATAATCCCTAGGCCGAGCGGTGGCAGCATTCAAAGACAGGGCTAGTCAGTTGAGGCGGATAAGCCTAATGCTTGGTATGCTCCACCGTAGTGAAGATAGACCAAGCCATCCCGCCTCGATGGTGGAATGGAAATAGGTCTTCGGTGTATCGGCCGTCAGACCTAGCCACTTTTTCGCCGCTGCTCCCACTGCCCTGTCGCAACGATTGAGTGCACCCAGCCTCATCAAACCCAACGATGCCGAATAATATAAACTCGGCAACAGATATATCCGCAAAGCGAACAGTCTCTGCTGCGGCTTGAGGGGGACAATAGAGATTTTGTTAATTCGAGCGACCAAATCGACTGCCTGGTCGGAATGCCGACGTCCTTCTGGAGTAAATGGTATTCCCAGATAATTCCAGCTGTCCGTCCGCTTCATCGCTACCAGCTTCTGTCCACCGAGGGTGAAGTTGCCTACATCCACAGTAGTCTTCTTCTGGTGCGGAACTGTTCCAATTGAGATGGTAAAAGACTTCCCGACATTAACGGACATGCCGCATGCTGCCAGGAAGCCCGCCGCACAGTCGAGCAGTCGCTGAAGCCCCGTGGTCGTTGAGGCTGCGAGGATTATGTCGTCAGTAAAGGCAGAAGCCCCGATCTTCACACTGCCGATATCAGCCCCGATGTCATTGGGGAAATTCTTGAGAAGTCTGTCCAGTACTATGTTAAAAATATATGGAGGCATGGGATCTCACTGCCTCACCCCATGCCTAGGATGGATAGCATGTGACTGTCACCGATCCGAGACGATGGTCGTGAGAGCATCGGAGTTCACTGACTCCATATACTCAACCATTGCCCGAGGGCAGCCTCTCGCCTCTAAGGTTTGGATTATCGAGCGGCGGGAAACGGTGTCAGACGCGTTCGCAACATCAACCGATGCGACGAACGGCGGCTTATGGCGACTGTGTGCATGTCGCAGAATCAAATCCAGTAAGAACACGTTGTCCGCCCACCCGTCCGTTGAACGAAAGGCCCTCCGTTTCTGATCTAGTCGAATTAGTCGACTCATCCGTATAGCTAACACTTTCTGGAAGCCTCGCACAAGGGTCGAAGCCACGGAAATTGGCTGATAATCCGATAGACTCGATGGCAGCGGAATCTTCGGAATAAGCACTGTCCTGTCGTCCCTCAGGTGGAGGGGTAGTCCGTGACACAACATTATGAGGATATAGATCCTTTCCAGAACATCAGGAGGTGTTCTGTGAAGAATCCTCGCAGTAAGGCCGTCAGAACCCGGTGCTGTCTTCCTCTCCGGTAACGCCTTCCGTATCTCGGCCGGATTGAGAGGATCCCTCGGAGAAGTGATTGTCTCCTCTCGCTCTGCCGGCGGTGAGCAACAAACGCGCGCATTCTTCATAATGGATTCCCAATAGGGAACCATAACCTGTTTCGAGAGTGTCTGGATCGCCACGGGGCCATCCAGTACGACATTAATACAGCGGCCAGGATCCCGAGAGCTTTTGGGCTCTACCATAGTCGATTCCTGCGCCACTTGCGATGCGAAATTGGCACAGCCGGCTCATCACGACGACGACGACGCACGGTATCCGTTTTCTGTAGTTGCGGAAAAACTTCCGCGAGATACACGGTCAGCTTCTAGAGGGTGCATTTCCGCTCGTCCAACACAACCCGAGCGCAGATTTCATCAAGGCGGCCAGCCTTGAATCCATCGCACGCGAGCGGGGCGAGTCCGCGGAAATACTACAGGAGGGCCTGATCGCAATGCTCATCCTCATCGGCGGCCCGCGTCGGCGCCGCCGCCGGTAGCTGCGATTCCTGCATAATGCGGTCAACGCACTGCGCGACGAGCGCTCGGTAGCCCTGACGCTTCCGACTGCCCTTCACGGTTTCCAGCGTCCAGCCAGGCATGGACTCCATGATCGCCTGATTGATGAACCTAACACCCTTCATGGTTAGTTCCGCCTCGCGCCGCGCCAGCAAGGACACCTTCTCCTCACTCCAAGGCACCTTGACTCCCAGGGTGCGGTTCGCGTCATCGTTCCAAACCAGGTGTGCAGACTTTAAGTGGACGCCACGGCCAATTTTACTCTTAAACGACCTGGAACACCCTGGGTAGCTGCATACGAATTGGACCAGCTGGGGAGGTGGAATCCCCGAGCTCGGTCCCGGTTGGGGGGAATTTGTTGGTCAGGGTGTGTCAGTGGACACCTCCCCAGAGTTTGAAGTCATCCGAGGCTTATTATTTTTACTTTTTGGACCAACATAATCTCGGCCCGGAGGGGCTGGCAACCCCTAGGGGCCACTATCGCCATGCGCTATTCAGCACCCTATGCTGACTATCCTCTGCATAAGGAGTTCCCAGCGGGACCTCGAGGAGGTAAGACGCACGACTTGGGACGGAGAGGATATGTAATGCGCGTCACGTTCCCAGCAACCAGATCTCCAGAGCTGGTCTCGAATACTATACCGGCGAACCGGTTCTACACCTCAAACGACCGCCCCGAGAGAGTCATAGTTACTTCCGGCGTACACCCGCGCTTTTTGAATTCCTTCACGTTGACACTCAGCGCAGTGTGCAGAAATCACATTGCGTCAACACTTGCAAGGGTCATCGCAATGCTTTGTTTTAATTACACAGTCGGATTCCCCTAGTCCGAGCCAGTTCTGGGATGAACGTTGAATGGCGGCCGAAGAGAGCGACCACGACGGCAAGCCGCCACAGAAGCCGCGCAGCAAGGAAGATCAGCGAGAGGCCAAGGCATGAAACCTAGCTCTGATCCCGGGGGCGATACGAATCGCTTCCAGTTCAGCTTCGCTCAGGTCCGGCACGTCAGTCAAACCCGTTTCCCGACCAAGCCTACCACGCCCTGCTCCTCAGAGCCAATGCTTACTCCGAAGTTACAGATCCAATTTGCCGACTTCCCTTACCTACGTTAAACCATCGACTAGAGGCACTTTACCTTGGAGGCCTGCTGCAGATATGGGTACGAAGCGGCGCGACACCTCCACGTGTCTCTCTCCTGGATTTTCAAGGTCCGAGGGGAAGATGCGGACACCACCGCAACTGCGGTGCTCTTCGCGTTCCAAACCCTATTTCCCTGCTAGAGGTTTCCAGGGAACCTGACCGTGGTTGAAGCTGATCGTGCTTGCGGCGGGCCTGACGCACACACATTCGAGAATGGATTGGTTGCGGCCCGATACCATGCAAGTACCGTCGTGCAGCCGGTCTGGCGACCGAGGGTCTGTCACGTGCGCGCATGGCGACGAAACAGGCTCCCTCTCGGGCTGTAGACCGACACGCAACGGGTCGAGACGTTCTACCAGGGGAGAAGTGCACGACTACGGTACCGGATCGTTCAAGCCGAAGGTGGTGTGCCCTCGCCGTGGAACCACGGAGGTCCATTCGGGGCATCGCGTAGCCATCGGGAGCCAGCGCCGTTGATGATGAATCCCCCTATTCGACCTTTTGGGTTTGTCAGGTTTACCCCTGAACAGTTTCACTTACTCTTGAACTCTCACTTCGAAGTTCTTTTCAACTTTCCCTCACGGTACTTGTTCGCTATCGGTCTCGTGGTCGTATTTAGCCTTAGATGGAGTTTACCACCCACTTAGGGCTGCACTCTCAAGCAACCCGACTCTAAGGAGAGATCCTCCCGAAAATGCGTACCGGTCGCTACGGGCCAGGCACCCTCGGTGGGTAAATGGCCCCATTCAGGATGGACTTGAACGCGGTTTGACGTCACGGGACAGACTGATCCTCCCAAACACTACATTTCCCAGCGGCAGAACAGCGGAATTCAGTGCTGGGCTCATTCCTGTTCGCTGACGTCGTCATATACGTGTATTATTGTGTGTGTGCGTGTACGGGTATGTTACATATACGAAAACAACACAACCAACGACAACAACAAAAAAACCTGAGTTACGCACAGTTGAGAGTAGCGACAAAAAAAGAAGTAAGAGAGGGAAGGTATAGTCGAAAGTCGGAGAAAGATTTGTACAAGAAACATGGATTCTTAGTTTTATGCACCGCACCATAGTGCCAATTTATCGCAGGTTCGAATCAGAGAGAGACGCTCGCTGGACAACCGAAGAATTTCCCGGATTTTTGACGTCCGTCCTCTATTTAAAAAAAAAGCAATGCTTGGTATAAACTATTCTCCAGCGGTTCCTATATATATCGTTTCGCCCTTTATTCTCGATCGTCTCTCTGCGTACAAAATAAAAAAAAGAGCATCGAAACGGCGCACCGATCCTCCTCATAGTCATCCCGATTCTTTATTATTACCCTAGATCCTTCAGAACGAAGGACCAGGCCGGGGTGAGTCAGAGGTGCGCAACACAAACCTCAAACTCTTTTTATCTGTACGAGAGAACGAAGAAGAGACAAAAAACAGAACGCACGCTAGCGGAGATAGACAAGCTTCTTTTTCTCTTTCCAGGGACTGGACGACCGGCTTCTGGTTGCGCGGTCTCTCGCGATCGACAACGAAAATGGCATGGGGTGACCAACACAGCGTGGATGCAGCTGCTGCCAACTCCCGACCGTTATCGACGAGTCTTTGATTTATTCGAACATAGCCGCGCCAAAGGGGAAAAGATATTCTCCTCTCTTCCCTGGGGCTCTTTTAACGAATAATCGTAACCCGTCGTCGATCGGGGTAAGAAAAGTCAAAATGGCAGCGTACAATACACACGCACACCGGGTCTCTTGTACCTCTTCCTCTCTTTCCCATCTTATTTACGTCGCTCGTTCTCTTTATGTGACTCTCAGTCGTTTCATTTCAAACGACGTCGGGGGCGCGGGTATATGTAATTTTGGTGCTCCAAACGACTTGACGACACCTCTCGGATCGAGCGAGTGGTGGATGCCGTGGGGGTACTGTTTGTATTTAACACAGGTGAGAAACCTGACAAGCACGGACGAAGCGGTGCTTTAACAATGGACGGTCGTCAAAGTAAGATTTTTAAAACAAAAATCGAACCGACGACTAACGACGCCATTTCAGCACTCTCGCAGGTTCGCCCGAAAGGTTTCCCTCCGTGAAGATCTCACTAAATCATTCAATCGGTAGTAGCGACCGGCGGTGTGCACAAAGGGCAGGGACGTAATCAACGCGAGCATACTAGGAATTCCTCGTTCATGCGGAATAACTGCAAGCCCCAATCCCTAACACGAAGGAGGTTCAGCAGGTTACCCGGGCCTTTCGGACAGGGAAAACACGCTGATTCCTTCAATGTACCTCGCGTGCAGCCCAGGACATCTAAGGTCGCCACAGACCTGTTATTACACAATCTCTTGCGGCTAGAAGCCGCCTGTACGTCTAAGAATATTTGTTTGTAAGTTGGTAGTAACAACTCTCCCACCGATGCCGCGGGACTTCGAGATACCATAAGGTTCGTCTACTCAGCAGGCTAGAGTCTCGTTCGTTATCGAAATTAACGAGAAAAATCGCTCCACTAAATAAGAACGACCATGCACCACCACCCGTAAAATCAAGAAAGAGCTAGCAATCTGTCAATCCTCCCGAGTCAAATTAAGCCGCAAGCTCCACTCCTGGTGGTGCCCTTCCGTCAATTTCTTTAAGTTTCAGCTTTGCAACCATACTTCCTCCGGAACCCAAAAGCTTTAATTTCCCGGAAGCTGCCCGCCGAGTCATCGGAGGAACATCGCCGGATCGCTAGCTGGCATCGTTTATGGTTAGAACTAGGGCGGTATCTGATCGCCTTCGAACCTCTAACTTTCGTTCTTTATCAATGAAAACATTTTTGGCAAATGCTTTCAGTATAGTCCGTCTTGCGACGATCCAAGAATTTCACCTCTAACGCCGCAATACGAATGCCCAAATCTGTCCCTATTAATAATTACCTCGGGGTTCCGAAAACCAACAAAATAGAACCGAGGTCCTATTCCATTATTCCATGCACACAGTATTCAGGCGAAGGTAGCCTGCTTTGAGCACTTTAATTTGTTCAAAGTAAACGTACCGGCCCACCTCGACACTCAGTGAAGAGCACCGCGATGGGTAATCAATTGGTCCTCTCCGACGAGCTAAGCCCACCGGTAGGGCGTACCACATAATGCCAGTTAAACACCGCGAGCGGTGAACCGACACTGTGACACACAGATTCAACTACGAGCTTTTTAACCGCAACTACTTTAATGTACGCTATTGGAGCTGTAATTACCACGGCTGCTGGCACCACACTTGCCCTCCAATTGGTCCTCGTTAAAGGACTTAGAGTATACTCATTCCGATTACGGGGCCTCGGATGAGACACGTATCGTTATTTTTCATCACTATCTCACCGTGCCGGAAGTGGGTAACTTGCGCGCCTGCTGCCTTCCTTGGATGTGGTAGCTGTTCCTCAGGCTCCCTCTCCGGAATCGAACCCTGGTTCCCCGTTACCCGTTATAACCACGGTAGGCGCAGAACCTACCATCGACAGTTGTTAATTCAGACATTTGAAAATTCGCCGCCGGTTCCAAATGACCATGCGATCAGCACAAAGTTATTCAGAGTCACCAAAGCAAACGATGAACGACCGGACGAACCGTCCGCCACCGATTGGTTTTGATCTAATAAAAGTGTTCCTTCCATCCCTGGTCGGAATTCTAGTTTGCATGTATTAGCTCTAAAATTACAACAGTTATCCAAGTAAATGTGGGTACAATCTAAGAAACCGTAACTGATTTAATGAGCCACTCGCGGTTTCACCTTAATTCGGTATGTACTTAGACATGCATGGCTTAATCTTTGAGACAAGCATATGACTACTGATAGTGTCAACCAGGGAGTTGCGTGAAGGAGAAAAACAGGGAGTGATCGTTAAACACAACCACCCGCCAGTATAAATCGTCTTTTGCCACACTCTCTTTCTCTCTCTCTTCTCTCTTTACATGTCGTCGTCGATTCTCTCGGAGGATCGATCGACGAGTCGAGGCTTTCGTATTTGTATTATATTATACATATGTTATATATATATATGTTACGTATGTTTGGTCAAATTTCTTTATCGCAAGAGGAGGAGCGGGCACTCACTTAATACTGCCCCAGATTAATTTTATTCATCATCTCCTTCATCGCACCACAAAGTGTTTTTAGTTACATCCATAGAATATCTCCGTTTCGAGGAAGCGCGTATTATATTCACTTCCACGCTGAAACAGTTTCTCGTTAAAATAAAGCACGTATCCAGCATGCTGAGCAGTTTTTTAACGAGCCAAGTGCGTATTCGAAGTGCACACTGAACGTATCTAAATAAACGGGACAAACTCTTTGTGAAAGTTTCGTATCGCCCTCCTAGTCGCACGAACGCGCCGCAAGAAGAATACAGTGCAATTTTCGCAAAGTATAAATCTATCGTACACAATTTGTACGCCCAACGTGTATCAAAATATAACGTTATATAACGTTTGTAAAATCGTCCGATCCCTCGGATCGAAGAGTTGATGCTCGGTTAGTACAAGTACACGCCGAAACGTGCATACAGGTAGCCAACATCCCAATGGGACGCTTTCCCCACATAAGGGCCATTCGGTCATAGACACCGACCCGTGGCAATGCTGTACAGAG
The DNA here is from genome assembly GCA_033822845.1 of Tetrapedia diversipes. Classification (NCBI taxonomy): domain Eukaryota; kingdom Metazoa; phylum Arthropoda; class Insecta; order Hymenoptera; family Apidae; genus Tetrapedia; species Tetrapedia diversipes. Next base: position 17,839 of record JAOPTO010001910.1, on the reverse strand, counting down.
AGTAATACGGATACGTAAGCGCGTCGCGAAAGCAGTCGAGTTGTTACTCTCGAGGGCGATCGACTTGCTCTCGACCGAGGTTGTAGATAAGCACACGCGCCCGACTCTGACCCACCCGGCTCGCCCGAACAGTCGTCTCCCTTATAGGTACGAAACGGCCCGCGCAACGTCGACGCCAACCCGGCTAACGCACGAGCGCTTATGGTGCGAAACCGCCGCAACGGGAGACCGTCCGGGAAGACTGTTGGAACTTGGACGCGAAACAACAACATATCAAGGCGTTATATTACCATCGAATTAGAACGGAAGGATCACGTACGCATTAAAAACAAGCCGAAAATGGAATTTTATAAAAAAATATCGAAAAATATGGATTTCGAAAATAAAGTTACTTAAAATAAAATGAACGGTCAACAAACCGGACGAAAGAGGGTGATAATTAATGAAAGGGATGCAAAACGATAATATTACATCAATAAAATATATATGAAAATGCTCCAGTCATATCGGTTCGGGAGCGTCCTCCAGTAATGTGTGCACGGAGGTGCAGAGGGCGCTTTACCTCGCTCTCCAGTCATATCAGATCAGAAGACGCAGTGTAAATTTTTTTTCCAAGTGCTACCGGTGTACTGCTTCAAAAAATTTCATTCCATGTATATTATATACATAGTACAGTACATAATATTTATAATTAATATATAATACTATATTCCCTTCTCTCTCTCTCCTCTATCCTGCTTCTATTCCTCCTTCTATTCCTCCTTAGAGGCATTCAGGCATAATCCCACGGATGGTAGCTTCGCACCACCGGCCGATCGACCGAGTGCGTGAACCAAAAGTCCGAACCTGTAGTTCCTCTCGTACTGAGCAGGATTACTGTCGCAACGACTAGTCATCAGTGGGGTAAAACTAACCTGTCTCACGACGGTCTAAACCCAGCTCACGTTCCCTGTTGGCGGGTGAACAATCCGACGCTTGGCGGATTCTGCTTCTCAATAATAGGAAGAGCCGACATTTTAAGGATCAGAAAGCGACGTCGCTATGAACGCTTGGAAGCCACAAGCCAGTTATCCCTGTGGTAACTTTTCTGACACCTCTTGCTGAAAACTCTTCAAGCCAAAAGGATCGATAGGCTGTGCTTTCGCAGTCTCTATGCGTACTGAACATCGAGATCAAGTCAGCTTTTGCCCTTTTGCTCTACGCGAGGTTTCTGTCCTCGCTGAGCTGGCCTTAGGTCACCTGCGTTACTCTTTGACAGATGTACCGCCCCAGTCAAACTCCCAGCCTGGCAGTGTTCTCGAATCGGATCACGCGGGAGTATTTTTGGCGATCGGCCGACGAAGACCTCACACCACTCTTACACGCTTGGCTCTAGAACACCGTGACAACCGGGTCGAAACACCGGCGCACGCGCTCCGAGTAACCGAGTAAGTAAAGAAACGATGAAAGTAGTGGTATTTCACCAGCGATGTTACCATCTCCCACTTATGCTACACCTCTCATGTCTCCTTACAATGCCAGACTAGAGTCAAGCTCAACAGGGTCTTCTTTCCCCGCTAATTTTTCCAAGCCCGTTCCCTTGGCAGTGGTTTCGCTAGAAAGTAGATAGGGAAAAACGTCGAGTGAGATTTAACGTGCGGCGCCTGGTCATAGACCTTAATCCACACGGCCCCCATGGGTGCGGGGTTGAGATACGCTCAACCAGCGCGCAGCCGCCGCCCACGACTGCTACCTTTTTATTCGAACAGTGCAAGCTGACGAAAACCCTGGTATGGGGGGCGAGCTTTCTAAAATCACCCATCTTGAAGGATGCCGTCACCAAGATGAAGGCGGCTCCGGAGACGGCGAGCGCTTCAGCTCGGCGGGTCGCCCGGGCACGAGATGCAGTGGTTGCATCGGCGACTTCAGCGCCGGCGGCGTCGACTGTGCGGCCTGTGCCGGATCCGCGAATGGAGGGCTTTCCGGGTGGTGCTGGAGTTGAGCATCTGGTTGCCAGCATCACCAGGATGGTTGACGAAAGGCTGTCGGCGCTGAGGGCGGAATTGGTGCCGTTGGCCTCTGGTGGCAGAGTGGGGCCCGGGAAGGAGATACCGCCGCCTGGAGCAGCGGATCCCCGGGTTGCGGAGCGCCCTGTCGCTGCAAGGCAGAGCGGGCGCAGCGCGACGCCGAAGGAGCAACCGTGGCGTGAGGTCACGCGTAAGCGCCGAAAGAATCGTGGTGCTGCGCCTGCGGCTGGCGCTGGCGATTCGGGCGGACGTCCCGTCGATTCGGGAGCAGGACCCGACAGACGGCGGGCGAAACCGGCTCCTGTAAAGAGTGGAGCGCGGAGCGCTGCGGTTCCGGTAGTGCAGCGCCCACCGAGGACTGCCGCTGTCGCCCTCACCGTGCCGCCTGGAGTGGGCTGCACGTACGCCCAAGCTCTTGCCACAGCGAGGGAGCGTATCAGCCTGGCAGAGCTTGGTATTGACGGTGTGCGCCCGAAGCGCTCCATAACCGGCGGTCTCATCCTCGAGATCGCCGGAAAAGACAGGGTTGCCAAGGCTACTAGCCTGGCCCGGAAGATGGCCGAGGCCCTGTCTGGCACGGGAGTGCGTGTGTCCAGGCCCGTGAAGCTGGTTGAGCTTCGGATCAGGGGCCTGGACGAGTCCGTCGGCGTGGGCGAGGTGGGGGCTGCTCTGGCGGAGGCGGGCGGCTGCGAGGCGGCCCGAGTCAAGGTGGGAGCTATTCGTAGCTCCCGCCGGGGTATGGGATCGGCATGGGAACAGTGCCCTGCCGAGGCCGCCGTCAGGATATCGAAGGCTGGCAAGATACGCGTCGGGTGGACTATGGCGCGTATTGAGCCCCTGGAGCGGCGACCGCTTCGCTGCTATCGGTGCCTCGAGGTCGGGCACGCGAGGCAGCAGTGTTCGGCGGCGCTTGACAGGGGTTCCCGCTGCTACCGCTGTGGTGGGGAGGGTCACAGGGCAAGCGAGTGCTCGCGCCCGCTGAAGTGCCCCCTCTGCAGCGACCTTGGGCGTCCAGCATCCCACCGGCTGGGCGGCAAGGCTTGCGCCCAGAAGCCGAGTGGCGGTCGCCAGCGCAATCCGCAGGTGACGGGGACTGCGGCTTCAGTAGAAGTACCTGTGGTGGTGGGGCCTGCGCAGAGCGCACCTGCGGCCCCAGATCCGGAGGAGGTCATGGCCACTGATTGAGTTCAGTGCGTGCCTCCTCCAGACAAACGCGAACCACTCGCGCGCTGCACAAGACCTGCTGATGCAGGCTATGCGCGAGTGGAGCGTTGCAGTGGCGGTGATCGCGGAGCCATACGCTGTCCCGGACCACCCGTCGTGGACGGGGGACAGGCGTGGCTCGGTCGCGATCACCTGGAGCCACGTTCCGGGCTCACCGTCGGCCACCAAGTTGGAGATCGGCGACGGTTACGTTGCCGTCGAGTGGGGCGACCTCGTGGTGGTGGGTTGTTATATCTCTCCGAGCTGCGGCCTCGGGGGGTTTGACGCCCACCTGGGTAGGATCAGCCAATGTTTGGCTCGATTCCTGCCTCGTCCCGTGTTTGTGATGGGGGATTTCAACGCCCACGCTTGTGCGTGGGGCTCCCCCAGCACGGACGCGCGGGGTCGCGGTTTGCTGGATTGGGCCGCGGGTCATGACCTTAGGCTCGTGAACCGCGGGGCGGCGGCAACGTGTGTGCGGTGGCAGGGGTCATCCATCGTGGATGTCACGTATTGCTCTCCTGCTGCCGTGCGCCGCGTCGATTGTTGGCGGGTGGCGGAGGGCGTTGAAACCCTCTCCGACCACCTGTACATCTTCATGGATGTAGTGGCTGACGGTGGCCTTAATCGTGCCCTGCGGCGGCCTGGCCCTGTGGGGAAGTCGGCGCCGCGATGGTCGCTCACGCGCCTGAACGACGACATGATGCGAGCTGCTGCTCATGTCGTTGCGTGGGGCGACCAGCGATTTTCCCACATGGGCGGGGCTGATGGTGCGGCGCGTTGGCTTCGGGGCGTGCACACTAACATCTGTGACGCCTCGATGCCCCGGGTCGGGCGCTTGCGCCGTCATGCGGTGTACTGGTGGTCGGCAGAGATCGCGGAGCTGCGCGACTTGTGCGTCCGTGCTAGGCGCCGGTACACGAGGGCCCGCCGCTGTGGTCGTCGTGGGGACGACATGGTGGAAGTTGCGTACCGGGGGTACCGTGATGCGCGGTCGCGGCTGCGAGCAGCTATTGCGGCTGCCAAGGCCGCCGCGTGGAGTGAGCTCCTCGGGACGATCGACCGGGACCCATGGGGCCGCCCGTACCGAATGGTGCTGGGCAAGCTCCGCCCCTGGGTTCCGCCGGTGACGGAGTCCCTAGACCCCCGTCTGCTCGAGACCGTGGTGGACACACTATTCCCCACGGTCGCGGTGGACACCCGCTTGGAATCAGCGGTGTCGGATGACCCGACCATCTGGTCCTCCGACATGGGGGTCACTCGCGAGGAGCTGGCTCGCGCGATGAAGCGCACGGGGGCGCGCAATACCGCCCCTGGCCCGGATGGTATCCCCGGGCGCGTGTTGGTGGCGGCCCTCGGTTCTCTGAGTGACGCGTTCAGTGACATCCTGAGCGGGTGCCTGGAGACCGGGGTGTTTCCGCCGTCATGGAGGCGCGGCCGACTGGTCCTCCTTAAAAAGAAGCGCAGGCCCGCGGTGTCTCCCTCGGCATACCGGCCGATATGTCTTCTGGACGAGGCGGGGAAGTTATTCGAGCGCGTGATTGCGTTCCGCCTCGTCGCCCACCTGTCTGGGGTGGGGCCCGATCTTTCGAACTGCCAGTTCGGATTCCGGGAGGGACGGTCCACCGTGGACGCAATTTCACGGGTGCGTTCCCTCTCGGAGGCAGTCGTTTCGCAGGGTGGGGTGGCGTTGGCAGTATCCCTTGATATTGTCAACGCTTTTAACTCCCTGCCCTGGCGGACAATTAGGTCGGCACTGTTTCACCACCGGGTGCCGCCCTACCTACGGAGGATCATCGGGTCCTACCTATCGTCAAGATGGGTGGAGTATTTCGGCCGGGATGAACATTTCATCGAGAGGGAGACTCTGTGCGGTGTCCCGCAGGGATCGGTGTTAGGCCCCTTGCTGTGGGACCTTGCATACGACAAGGTGTTGCGGGCTGCGCTCCCCCCCGGGGTCACCATCACGTGTTACGCTGACCACACGTTGGTGCTGGCCACGGGGGAGGACTATGAGAAGACGCTGCGCCTCTGTGAGTGCGGGGTGGCGTGCGTCGTCGCAGAGATCAGGGGACTGGGGCTGCGGGTTGCCCCCGAGAAAACCGAGTGTGTGTGGTTCTACGACACCGCTCGGCGGGGTGAATCGCCGCAGTCCTGGCTCCGTGTAGGTGAGTCGAGCGTCGAGGTGGGCCGTACCATGAAGTACTTGGGGCTCACCATCGACAGCCAGTGGCGTTTTGAGGACCATTTTGCTGGTCTGGGTAGAACGTGGGGTAGACTCACCTACAGGGTGACGCAGATGCTCGCCGGACATGGATGCTTCGGCGAGTATCTGCGACGAATCGGCCGAGAGCCGACGACGCAGTGCCACCACTGCGGTGAGGAGGTGGACACGGCGCAACACACTCTGGAGGAGTGTCCCGCGTGGTCCCGGGAGCGCCGTGTCCTCCGAATGTGTATTGGAGGAGATCTCTCGCTGCCAGCGGTCGTGTCATCGATGCTGGACAGCGAGGGAGCCTGGAAGGCGGTGGTCTCCTTCTGCGAGCAAGTAATGCTGCAGAAGGAGGCCGCCGAGAGGGTTCGCGAGAGGGCGCGACCCTCGTCAGGGAGAGGTGGCGGCAGTAGGCGACGTGGGCGCCGTCGTGTCGCCACCTGAGTGGTGAAGTTGTAGCGTTGCGGGGGAGGAATTTTCTGCCCACATCTCCCCCATTGCAACGCTACAGGGAGAAGCTGCTGAGTCGGGTGGGGGCCCGATTCGGCATTGCACAGCTTCTCCCCAGGCGGAATGGCGTCGTGTTGTGGCTGCACGGCGTCATAGATACCTAATGGTTTTAGGCAATACCGGGGGTCATGTTGACCCCCCGAGATCGAGCCTCTATTGAGGCGAGGCGTGGTGGGAGTACTGGATGTGTTCTTCCAGAGTTCCCGGTGCTCCCCCAACACGCAGAGGCAGGCCACCGTGGAGGTTTTAGCGGGTAAAAATCCCGCATAACCTCGCCATCCCCCCCAGGGTGGTGGGGTATCTTTCGAAGATTTCCTCCACGTAAAAAAAAAAAAAAAAAAAAAAAGGAGGGGTTGGCACATGTCACCGTAAACGGCAATTTTGCGACCCAAAGAGGCAGGTCGGTGAGAGTGCACACCGTTGGGGAGTAGCGACCCCACCTTACCCGAGCTAGGAGTAAAGGTGAGCCGTCGGCCGCCTATAAAGGAAGAACGAAAGATGGTGGTACCTTTGGGGCACTTGATGTCCAAACCCTCCCGAAGACATCGCTTTAGCGATGTTTTATATAGCGGCGCTATAGCCGGAAGGCGACGTAGAGCTGGAGGGGTCGTGTTGTCGAAAGGTGTGCGTATTGCGAAAGCAATACGCTGCTGGAAAGCAACACGCCGCTGTGAAAGCAATACGCTGCTGGCACTTAGCCAAATTTACATCAGTGGCTCTCGGGAGGGAATTAGTGTTTAAATAATACTAATATTATAAAAGTGGTGGCTGGCGCAAGTCTGACCTCCTAGGATCGCTTCACCCACAACCGGCATGTCCAGGGACATGAGAGGATACGGAATGGAATTATCATTTGGTCACACAGACACCAAAATAAAAATGGAAAGCGATAGTGAAGCCTCGGACACAGAAGCTCCCGGCCCTGGGGCTTCTGTGGCGGACTCGTCCGCTTTGGACAGGAGGGCCACTTATGATGACCAAGGCAATGCCCACGGACAGGATTTTGTTATATATTTGGATCTGCCGATGGATGGGCAGGTAAAATGCAGTCTATGCCTGCAAAATGAACGATGCTTCCTACAACTCTAAGCATATGCGGAACACCTTGGGATACACCACCCGCAATACGAAATCCGATGGAGGTGTGCAAAATGTCAAAAATTCTATGAAAGAAAGCATCCGCTCAAGTGTCACCTTCCAAAGTGCGAAGGTGTCACCGTTAGGAGCGGAGACTATGTGTGCTCCAGTTGTGGGTTAGCATTTAAAACGCAAAGGGGCCTCTCGCAGCACGAGAGACATAGGCATCCTGACATCAGGAATGCAAAGAGGGTTGAAGCAGCCGAACCCTTCCGCCCAGTCAATAGAGCCTCGACCTGGACGGAGGAAGAAACTCAGAAGCTAATATTATTAAATGAGCTGTATAAAGACGAGAGGTTCCCAAATAAGCGCAATCATGAGTTTCTTCCAAGTAAGACTATTAAACAAATTAGTGATAAAAGGAGACGGCGGCCCATCCAGGTATCGATCGCAGTGGATGAGGAATCCTCTAGCAGCTCATCATATGAATCAGCAATCGATGATGATGAGATTGGTGTATGCCAGGAGGAAAATATCCACGAGGAGGACGATTGGAAAGGGTAGCTCCAACTCGCAATAGACGCCAGCCCGTTAGATTCAAATCATGAGTTATTCGAGCTGGAGCAATAAATAATAGGGCTGGCTCAGAAAAAGGTGTTAGACAATATGGATATCGAGAGTATCTTGAATAAAATCACGGAGAAAATCACTGAGGGCATGGTGGTGACTAAACACACGCCACGAAATAAGACTGGCGGGTGAAAAGATAGTAAACGAAAAGAAAGTGACCGCACCCGCCAGCAAAAGTATCAATACTCTCGATATCAAGAAGTATATAACAAGTACCCTAAGAACCTTATAGATATGGCGGTCACGGGAGAGAGGATAGAAGCAGAGGGGCGCATAGAGCTCCTTGATAGAGCTGATATTATGCAGCTCTATGGCAAACTATGGGGCACAGTTGGAACTGAAATAGGATTGCAAAAGTTTGGAAGGGGACCAAACACACTCTCTCCTCATCCTATAGGGGCAGTGTGGACACCTATAACGCTCGCTGAGCTAACTAGTAGAATGGCCAGAATAAAGTCTGATACAGCCGCGGGTGTTGACGGTGTGATGAAACCTCACCTCAAAAGAAATGGCGTGATATATCTACTGTCAAAATTTTACAATCTCCTGCTATTACACGAAGTCTACCCAGAACAATGGAGATATAACCGGACTGCACTCATTCCCAAACCTAGGAAGAGTGTAGTAGACGTTGCAAATTGGAGACATATTACCATTAATGGGTACACTGTTTTCATCTATGTTGAACAGTAGGTTACGTAGCGTTATCACAAATAACAAGAGACAGAAAGGCTTCACCCGTGCAGACGGGTGTAAGTACAACATTGCAATATTAGAGAGGGCAATATCGAATGTAAAAGAAAAGAGTGGAGGTGTAGTCACAATCGTTGACATATCCAAGGCTTTTGATACAGTTCCGCACAAGGCCATAAAGGAGGCGCTGCTGACAAAAGGTGTCCACAATAATATAGCAGAATATATTACAAACATGTACACGGGTTGTCTCATGAGGATTAGAACCAACCGAGAAGACATCGAAATTCAGTTAAAGAGAGGTGTTAAACAGGGTGATCCGTTATCACCTCTCTTATTTAATACAGTTATTGATTCGATAATCGAATCAATTGACGAGATGACGGAGGGCATTAAAGTAGGAGACGAGGAAGTCTCCATCCTTGCTTTCGCAGACCATCTGGTTTTATTGGCCGCCGTTGAAAATGTAACTGGTGTCCAAATTGCGCGACTTAATAAATGTTTAAGAGATATGGGCATGAATATACAAGGCAATTAATGCGTAACGTTCCAGATCGTCCATAAAAATAAAACGGTTTGTGAAGGACCCCAGGCTGAAAATTAATGACGAGGTTATTCCTACAATGCAGCCTGGGGATGTTATTGGTTACCTCGGAGTAACCATAGACCCTTGGAGAGGTTTACAACGGGCAGGAATACGAGATATAATAAGAGCAACTAACAACATACAAAAGATGGGGCTAAAGCCCTATCAGAAGGCGAACCTCATTAGGGCTCACCTCCTCCCAAAGATATACATAGACTTGTGGCAAATCCGCCTCCGCTAAATTTATTATACACCGTAGACCATGAAATAAAATATATAATTAAGAAAATCCTACATCTACATCCATCAACGACGGATGAGATATTTTATACTGAAAATGCAAACGGTGGTCTAGGGATACAAAAGTTAACTGACATCATCAGAGTCGTTAAGCTTCAAAATGGTATTGCGATGATGTCAAATCAAGACATGGCAGTCAGGGAGGCTTATAAACAACAGGAGGAGGTGATACAAAAGTATGCCAGGTCAGTAGGCATTGGCTGGCCTGCAACTCCTGATGAGGTCGAAAATGCCCATGTAAGCCTTTGAAGAGGGCATTTTGAAAGATGCAGACAACTCGTCTCACAAGGCCAGGGTGTCGATAGCTTTAATAACGATAAAATCGGCAACGCTTGGCTGTACAAACCATTGCTGCTACAACCGTCCAGACACTTAGATGTTCTTAAGCTGAGATCAAACACATTCGACATAAAAGTTGTTCGAAATAAAGCAACCAAAAATTCAGATATAAAATGCCGAAGGTGCGAAATGCAGATTGAAACACTTGGACTCGTTCTGAGCAATTGCATCCATACGAAAGCCACCAGAATAAAGCGACACAATGAAATTGATCTTATAGAGGAGAAAGTGTCGAGGCGGCGTGCCGTTTTTAAGGAACCCACAATAAATGTAATCGGGGACTCTAAAAATCCAGATCTGATTATAAAAGACCAGGATAGGCTAATATTTCTCGATGTTACAGGTCGATATGAAGACAGGGATAACATAAATGAAGCCTACAAAGATAAAATTGAGAAATATAAGGAAACCGCAGAGTTTGTAAGAATAAAGCACAACTGCTGCGAAGCAGTAGTTATGCCAATAGTAGTTGGATGCAGAGGAGCCCTGCCGTACAAAACATTAAAGAATCTTAAGACACTGGGACTTAGTACGGCAGAGGCCATGACGGTGACGATGATAGCCCTCCGTTCGTCGATCGAAATGGCGAACGCCTTTATTGACAACGATCACATTCTGTGATCATTATGAGTTATTTATTTATTTGTTTATTTTATTTATATTATTTTACATTTGACTGCCTCGTGGATAACGGAGATTTTATCACGGAGACTGTCCACAGGCCTATAAATTTTATAAACTGACTGCCTGCGGGCTAAAGATTTTATAAGTGACAAGTCCCTGTGGACTGAACACGATGTCTTATAAACAGACCAAGCAATATGTGCTAGAATAAGCTGAACTGACGTAGCGGCTGTCAGCTGAAATAAATGATAGCCCGTCCCGGCCTTTTACACCGGGCGGTGCGGGTCTTGTCGTACTATTGTATGATTAAAGCGCGGGGCGGACTCTTCGCATGTAGAGTCCGGGGCGATACCTTCGCGCGGTATTCCCTGGACGCGCACTTCGGTGCGTGACCAAGTTCGCCTCCCGAAAGGATCTCCGTTCCTAATTTTTCCATGACCGAGGGCAGATCACTTGGCAGTGAAACTAGAAAGTAGGCCCCATTAAACTGTTACTGATTTATTGTTATAGCATCCCACTGGGGGGTTTAAGCCCCGGAAGACTACCGTCTCCCATTCAGGAGACGGTACAGTATTAGTCAAGTGCCTCATCATCTAATCAGTGACGCGCATGAATGAATTAACGAGATTCCCTCTGTCCCTATCTACTCCCATCAGGGGCTACGGTTGACCGTTGTTGACCGTGGAACGGGCTTAACGACCCCGAGGTACCCGAGTCAAAATCACACCGTAAACCTGTGGTTATGTTTCGCAGGAACGGGGGTCTTGCCTTAACCGGCCGGACCACGAGGATGACAACCTCTATAAAAAATCCCTTAACCTCCAGGGCTATGGTGCGCGGCCTTGGGGTACCGCCTCATCACCATACGCACGGGGGGTGGCTGGTGGGAACACCAGCCTGCGAGCGGCCCTCAGGATACCTGGCGACCTCCTGCAGTAACGAGCCTTCTCCCCGGGAAGGGCGTCAGCCGGGGACTGACGGATAAAGCGTCCCTACTCGTGGGAACGATATGGAAAGTTCAAAATTTGTCAAACTCGGCGACTTGGGGGGTGGGGCAAAAAGAGGCGGTCGAGGAAGTCGTTATGCGGGGGTTCCGCGGGGTGCTCCTACTCCTCGCGGTAGGAAGCGCGCTCCTCGCTTCGCATAGTGTGAGTCCTGCGAAGCGGTTAAAGAGGGCTAGTGTTGGAGGTGACTGTGTGAGTAATGTATGTTTGGATGAGTCGTCTGCTTTGAGGTTCTGCGGTTGGGGATAAACTGCGGAAGTATGTCTTTACGGAATCGAATCGAGTATCTCAATCGACAGGTGAACATGTGTTAAACTGTATGGCTGAGTACGAAGTGCTGTTGATGAGGATGCTTGCGAGGAATGAACGTTTGGAAGGTAGATTACAGGAATACGAGAAGAAAGTGCAGGTGAGTAGTGCGAGTGTGAGTAAAAGTGTGACTTTTGCGGGCGTTGCTGGTAAGCGTGCCGTGAGCTGTGAGCGTGTGTCAAGTGGGTCGAATGTGAGTAAGACAGCGAGTGTGCGGTCATACGCCGTTGTTGTCAAGCATAAGGATGGGAGTGTGAAAATGAGAAGCGAGGAAGTGAAGCGCAAAATGTTGAAGGAAGTGAGTGGGAGCCTGAATGTGCGAGTGCGTGCTGTGAGGAAGACAAGGAGCGGTGACCTCGCCATTGAGGCAGCTAGTCAGCGTGAGGCTGAAATGCTGAAAGCGTGCGAGAAGTTCGGAGAAGCGGGGTTAAAGGTAGAACCGCCGAGGAATATAGGTCCCAAGGTGGTGGTCTTTGATGTACCGAACGAAATGACAAGCGAAGAGTTCATGAATGAGATGTATGCGAAACATTGAAAGAGTGAGGGTGTGACTTAGAACGAATTTAAGTAGCGTGTGCGTGTTGTGAGTTGAGCGAACAAAAACGGTATGGATGTGGGGAATGTGATGCGAGGAAAATGTATGATGTATTAATGAATGAGGGACGTGTGTGTGTTAAGCGAAGGAGTATCTGAACGTTCTCCACTATTTCAAATGTTTTGCGTTCGGGCACATGATGCGCGAATGCACTGTGAAGGAGCGTTCGTGTGAAAAATGCCGTGAGAGTGGTCATTTGAGAGAGAAATGTAAGTGTGAGTCAGTATGCAGAAACTGCAAGTTGAGGAATAAAAAGTCGGACCATTCGGTTCTGTCGACGGAGTGCCCGGAGTATGTGAGACTGCTTGAGTGTGATTCAGTGCAATTGTCAGAGACCGTACGCCGTGATGCGTGATATCGGTGTGATAATGAATAAGAAAGGTGTGACTTTGGCTCTGTTGCAGGAAGTGTATCTTTCGCATGGACGAGTGTGTGGACTACCGAATGAGTGGCAAATATATAGGTGTGAGAGTGAACCTGCTAGAGCTGCAGTGGTTGTGCGTGGAGCGAGTGTGGAGTCTATGTGTGTGAGGGAGTGTACGAATGAATATGGTGTGTGTGTGTGTGTGGCTGAAGGGGGACTTTCGCGAGCTGTATGTGGTGTCAATGTATTGTCGGTACGGCCACAATATTGACCCGTACCCGGTGTACATGGTGAGAGTGGCAGAGTCTGTGAGAGGGAAACATGTGCTTTTTGGTATGGATGCGAACGCGACCTACCTCTTGTGGTTCAACAAGGGAGGGGGTCGTAGTACTATAAATGAAATGCGTGGTAGAGTGCTTGAGGAATGGATTTTAGAGAAAGGAATGGTCGTGCTGAATGAGCCGAGGAAATTTTATTCGTTTTCGGGTATGAACGGGCAGAGTGACATTGATGTCACTCTGGTGAATGCCATAACGGCTGGGTGCCGTTATGAATGGGAGGTTAAGGATGATTGGGGTATAAGTGATCACAATGTGATCCTCATACGAATGACTGCGGGTGTGTGTGACGAGAGTGCCTCTAATGTATGTAAGAGGTGGGTGACTAAGGGCGTTAGCTGGGAAGAGTATGCGAATGATCTGAAGAAGTGCGTGAGTTTACATGGCATGGAAGTAATGGATGAGGAAAACGTGGAACGGTTGTTTGAGACGGTGATGAAATGGATTCAGGAAGTGAATGATAGGAGAATGAGTGAGAGTAGATGCTGCTCCGATAGGAAGGTTGTGAGGTGGAACCGTGAGTTAGAACGAATGAAGAAGAAGGTGTGAAAGAGCAGGTGTGTGTATCGGTTGGTGAGAAAGAGAGAAAGTGTGAATGTAGGCCTAAGGCTAGCGGAATATAAGGGGGTGCTCAATGAGTATAAGAATGAATTGAGAAGAATGAAAGAGGCGAGCTGGCAACAGTTCGTCAGTGAGTCAAGTAACCTGTATCCATGGGGTCCCATGTATAGATTGTGAAGAGGTAAGATTGGGAGGGAGAGATTGTGTTCCTTGAATGTTGATGGTGTGAGTTGTTCCACGTGAAGTGAGTGTGCGAACATTTTAACGGAGCGATTCATCCCGGCTACGACTATGGATGTGTGCTGTCATGTGAATCTGTGGAAGAACAGGGGGAATGAGAATGAATGTTTTTGAATGGGACGAGTTGAATGAAGCTGTGAAGAGAGCGAGACTAGGCAAGGCACCTGGCATTGGACGGAGTGACTGGTGAAATGTTGCGAGTGATTTGGAAGGCCATTCCTGGATTGCTGATGAGAGTGTATGAGGCATGTTTGAGGACAGGGTGTTACCCTGTTGTATGAAAGTGAGCGTGTGTGGTAGTATTGACAAAGTCCCGGACAGTCCGCGATCGGACTCCGCATCGTACAGGTCCATAAGTCTGCTGTCCGTGCTGGGAAAAAGGCTGGAGCGAATGATGGTGAGTCGAATCGAACGAAGAGTGAGTGCGTGTATGAATGATGCGCAGCACGGATTTCGAGCGGGCCGATCGACGGAGAGTGCGTGGTTGCGCGTGAAAGAGTATCTGAGCCAGAGTGAAAAGAAGTACGAATTAGGAGTGTTTGTCGATTTCAAAGCAGCGCTCGACAACCTCGAGTGGAAGTGTGTACTGGAAAGACTGAGTGAAGTTGGCTGCCAAAAAATGGCTCTGTGGAGGAGTTATTTGCTGGACAGAACGGCGTGTATGGTGGGAGCGAATGAGGCTGTGTGGAGGAACATCGAACGCAGCTGCCCACAGGGGTGCATCTGTGGTCCAATCATTTGGAACCTCATGATGGACAAACTCCTGTGGCAACTGAGTGAGCGTGGGTGTCAGTGTGTGGCGTACGCGGATGATTTGTTGTTGATTGTAAGTGGGTAGAACCGGATGGAAGTGGAGCGGAAGGGAACTGAATGGATAAGTATTCTGTGTGAATGGGGTGTGTCTGTAGGCGTAAATGTGTCCGAACATAAGACTGTGTCTATGCTGATGAAAGGTAGTATGGCTGTGAGTAGAAAACCGAGTGTAAGAATGAATGATATATCGATTAGGTATGTGGAGCGATTGAGGTATTTGGGTATATGGGTGAGTGAGAGGATGCACTTTAGGGTGCATCTTGAGTACTTGGGGAAGAAGATTTTGAATGTTGTAGGGCAAATGAGGCGTGTTCTGAAGTGTGAATGGGGGATGCGAAAAAGGGCAGTGAAAGTAGTTTATAATGGTTTGTATGTAGCGTGCGTGATGTATGGATCGAGCGTACGGTATAATATAATGGAGTATGGGTATGCAAGGGAAAGTTTGAATAGGTGTCAGAGAATGGTTTTGTATACATGCTTGAATGTATGTAAAACAGCATCGACTGAGTGCATGCAGATGCTGATGGGATCACCACCATGGGAGCTGGAATGGGTGAGAAGAGGTGTGCAATACAGCGCTAAGAATGGTGCGAGGATGTAGATGAATGATCTTGTGACGGATGATGACTTGCATGGAAGGACGATGGATGAGTGTGTGAAATGAGCGGATGACAGAATGTACGAACGTTGGCAACAATAGTGGGAAGACAGTGTGAAAGGAAGAGTGACGTATGAATTTATAAAGAATGTAAGATTTTCGGGGATGAGTGTATATTTTGAACCTAATGTGTATGCGTGTTACCTGTTGACTGGGCAAGGAAGTATGAGTGAGTTTCTGGGTATGCGTGGGTTGTATGAGTCGGAAAGTTGTGCGTGTGAGGCAGAGCGAGAGGATTGACTGCATGTGTTGGTTGAGTGTTGTTTGTATGATGATCTTCGGAACCTGAGTGGATGTGGAGTAATCGTAAATGCCGATGGTAGCGTGAAAGTGAGGGGTGTGTTGGAATGCAAAGATACGTACGAATTTTTGTGTAAGTATGCAACGAATGTTTTCAAAAGAAGGAGAGTGAATGTGTGTGTGTATTGCGATTGGTGGGTGTCGTGAGGTGCGCAGGTGGGAAGTGTCGTCTTCGGATGACATATTCCTTGGCGAGTGACGTCCCCACGCTTCCGAATTGGCCCTAACCAGGTCGAGATTTGCAAGGATCAAAATGGGTAGTGGGTAAATCCCACGACGAGTATGACCAGTATGACTTCGAACACTGGTACCGCGTGGGTTGACAAATGAGCCCACGGAGGGGATTCCCCCTCCGTCGTCGACCTAGGGTTGGACTCGCGGGGGCAGTGTCATAGCCTGCATCGCAGACTGGAAGTGCTGAATCGCCTCGGCGGGTGAGCTGCCTCATCCCAGCTCGGGCGCTGGCCTGCAGAGCCAGAAGGGATGTCAGAAGGGTCCCGCCCTCGCCGAGGGAGACCTGGAGAACTTGCACTCCCGGGTTGACACAGTAGCTCCTGTGGAGGTGTTCCGAGGAGCACGCTGGTTTAGCGGATCTCAACCCCTCGTCCATGGGGGCCGTGTGGATAAGGTCTCGGACCAGGTGCCACACGTAAAATCACACAGACGTAACGTCCCTATTTACTGGGTGTGTGAGGCTGGAACTGGGATCCCTTTTGGGAACCACGATGAAACTGATGTTCATCCTTGTAGGTTTTAGCTTACAATAAAGTAGAATCTCGGCGAAGTTGGCAGGCTGGTTCTGGTCGAAGTCCACTTACCTCACCTCCTCGCGGTGCACCTGGGCCCCGGTCCGATACAGAGAGCGAAAGAGTAAGCTGGCAAATCCCCTCACGGGGCATTTAGACGAGGTGAACTCGACTTTCAGATGTTCACGAGAGTTGGCGAGAGCTTGTCTCTACTGGCCTTAGACCGTGCAGTGTTCATTCGGGGAGGGGAGCCACTGAACCTCGTCAGTGACTCTAGCCCTAAAGCTTGCATCTTGTAATGGCCTAGCTACGACCGGTAGTGCTCAAGATATACAGGGGGCGGCTTGCCGTCAGCCTGCGAAGCTGGCTACATTCCTGTGCTCTGTTACGACGTGAGGCGGGGTGATGAACATGGATCGTATGGATCCTCCGCAGGGTCCTTGTGGCGTGGAACCCACAGCCGCCATTCTTCTCTCTATCGGGGCATCTGCAATTGCGAGGGATATCGTACACCGGTGGACAGGGACCACCAAAGGCGAAATAACAGTAGCCAAGACGGAAAGGAAAGAAAGAAAGGATAAACTATGTCAAAATGTACACATAAGAAATGGGATCCCCGAAAGAGACAGGGAAAACCTCACGGGGATGAGCGCTAATGCGACGAGGAAGGCGTCCACCAGTGCCCCTAATAGAAAATGCTGAGCGGGACTATTCTCCCGGTGACGCAAACAGAATCTCAAGGCTCAGTGATGGAGGTGGAGCGCTGTGGCGGCTCTTACCTCGATGATGTGAAAAAGATGAGATCCGATCACGAAATCGCTCTCTTGAGCGAAAACAACAAAATAAATAAAGCCACAATCAAAACCGTAATGGCCAAGTGGGGCCTTTTAGAAAAGAAGCTTCTCGAGCTCGTTATAGAGAACGAGAAGCTAAAAGCTCAGAATGATGCCATTAAGGCATATCAACCTACTATTCCGCAGTCGTATGCGTAAGCATGCAGAGCGGCGAACACACCCAAGAGGGCAACAGCCCCCCTGGGAACGGTAACGAAAGCCACCAAAAAAGAGAAGTCGAACGCCCTGCTGATCCGCCCCAGCAAGGTCTCCGTTAAGAGAACAAGCGAAGAGATTAAAAAATCTCTAACGAAAGAACTTGGGCCCCAGAGGTCCAAGCTAAAAATCAAGAGCATTCGACAGATGCGCTCCAAGGGAGTCATTGTCGAGCTCGGAGGTAAGGAGGACGCTGAAATCATTAAGCGTTCCTCATTAGCCAAGGCAGGGCTAAAAATAGAAGAGCCGAAGAAGCTCAGCCCCAGCGTCATTATATATGACGTTGATGGGGATTATAAGCCCGACGAACTGAAGGAAGATCTTCTCGCAAAGAACTTCCCCGGTAAGTTGGAAGCTGAGTTGCATAAACTAGCGAAAGAGCTGCACTTCCGGCATAGCTATTTGTCTAGAGGCAAAAACAAAAATTGGATAATGGAACTTCCACGTCCAGACTTACGGAGCTATTCTCCAAAGGTAAACTTTACATGTGCTGGAGCTCGTATCGAGTTCGTGAATATGTCAATGTAACCAGGTGGTACAAGCGTCATGGTTACGGACACGTCGCAACGGCGTGCAAAACAGGGAGCCAGATCTGCGAGAAATGTGGCGAGAGCGGCCACCTTAAAGGTGACTGCAAGAAAAAGTTGCAAAAGCCCAAGTGCATTAATTGCACGATGGCCAA
>JAOPTO010001909.1:42500-45879 GCA_033822845.1 Tetrapedia diversipes | reverse complement strand
TGGGTGTGATAATGAATGAGAAGTGTGTGACTGTGGCTCTACTGCAGGAAGTGTATGTGGTTTGCCGAGTGAGTGGCAAGTATATGTGTGTGAGAATGAACCTGCGAGATCTGCAGTGGTTGTCCGAGGAGCGACTGTAGAGTCGATGTGTGTGAGTGAGTGCACGGACGAGTATGGTGTGTGTATGTAGCTGAAAGGGTACTTTGGCGAGCTGTATGCTGTGTCGATGTACTGCCGGTATGGTAAAGATATTGAACCGTACCTGCCGTACATGGAGGGAGTGGTTGCGGTTGTGAGAGGAGACCATGTGCTGTTTAGTATGGATGCGAATGCGGCCTCTCCCTTGTGGTTTAGCAAGGGGGTTGGTCGCAGCACTTTGAATGAAATGCGTGGTAGAGTGCTTGAGGAGCGGGTTCTAGAGAAAGGAATGGTCGTGTTGAATGAATCGAGTGAATTTTATTCGTTTTCGGGTATGAATATCACTCTGGTAAATGGTGTGCTTACCGGATGCCGATATTAATGGGAGGTTAAGAATGATTGGTGTATAAGTGATCACAATGTGATCCTTATACGCATGATTGCGGGTGTGCGTGACGAGAGCACCTTTAATGTAGAAGCTCAAGTGCATAATCTACACGAGGGCAAAAAGAGAAAAGACGGACCATTTGGTCACGTCTAAGAGCTACTCGGTCTATGTCCGTCAAGTCGAGCTTCATAGATCTAGGTTAAGCCCGTGATGATCGCGCTCGCACAAATTAACGCCCAGAGGTCTGCTGCTGCAGCGTCCAACCTCCTAAAGAAATTAGAAGAAGGAACTATACAAGTACTCCGTCTTCAGGAGCCGTATGCCTACAAAGGCAGGTTCAAAGGTTATTCGAGTCGAATGGCGATACTGCAGCCGAGCTGCAAGAACCCTTGGGTTGCTGCGGTAGTGGCAGACAGAAACCTCGAAGACTTTCAAGTAGGACTTGAAGACACAGTACATGTCATGTGCTTTATCATCAAACCTGGGCTTAATGAACTGTTCATTATTAATGCGTATTGCCAGTATTCACTTGCAATAGACCCCATCCTCGAGAAGACTGAAGCTCTATTAAACAAGCTTAGAGGCAAGAACATTATAGTGACACTTGCTGCGAATGCGAAGTCCATTCTATGGCATTCGAACCATACAAACGACAAGGGAAAGGTTCTTGAAAAATTCCTCTGCGCCAACGATTTACATGTTTTAAATCCATCGAACGCCAGACCGACCTTTGCGACAATCAGAGCCGAGTCTAATATAGATTTGACATTGATCACCCTCAGCTTGCTGGGGAGGCCCATAGAATGGACTGTCTCAGAAGACTGTGACGTGAGCGACCACAGTCTGATTCAAATCAAGCTAATGTCCGTCAAACCAGGTGTAGTAGCCAGACGAAGTGAAAAGTCTGGTTAAAACCAGAAAAAGACCGATTGGAACTATCTGAACGCCTGTCACGATGATACACTCAACGATAACTTCCTAAGTCGCCTGACGACCAGCACCCCTGACACGGCTGCACGGTCCCTGAAGAGTGCATTTCGAACGAACTGCGACAAAGTAATACATTTGACTCGTAAATCACCCACCAGGGTACCCTGGTGGAGTAAGGAATCGAACACCCTTCGTAAGATTGCTAACCGTTGTAAGAAGGAACTAACTCGGGTTAGGAGGTTGAAGATCAACGACGAGGTCGAACACGTTCAAGAGAAATATCGAACAGCAAGGAACAAGTACACCTCTGAGAACAGAAAAAATAAGCGAGACTCCTGGAGCAACTTTGTCCTCGAAGAAGGCAACAGAGATCCCTGGGGAATCGTGTATAAAATCTGCCGTGATAAGCTAACTCCTGACGAGCCGGTCTCGTCAGTGCAGTTGGCGAACGGAGATTTCACCCTAACCTGGAGAGAGACAATGGAGCAAATTTTGAGTCAGGTTGTTCCTCAAGACGGTATCTGCTCTTCAGATGTTGGGGTACATCTGGAGATAAAGCAGCAAACCGCACACTACAGGAATTGCAATATTGAACGCCCCATAAGTCGAGAAGAAATCGACGAAGCTATCGGAAAGTGTAAAAGTAAAAAAGCCCCAGGCCTTGACCAGGTTAAACCTGAGATTTTGAAGCACCTTTACAAGTGCCACGGGGAAGTATTACTGGCGTTGTACAACAACTGCCTCCCGAACGCAACTTTTCCTAGGATTTGGAAGCAGGCTCGCCTGCGACTGATCCTAAAAGACAGAAATCGTGACAGGATGAAAACGAGTTCCTATTGGCCGATTTCTCTCCTCCCAATGCTTGGGAAGGTCTTTGAGAGGATAATCGTAAACAGAATCCAAGAGCAATATATTGACAAGGGCCTAGCCCACAATTGTCAGTTTGGATTCAAGAAGGGCTGTTCCACTGAGGACGCCCTTCTTAAACTTTGAGAAGGAGCCATAAACCGAGATAATAAATATATTCTGGCCCTCTTTATGGACAAAGATGGGGCCTTTGACAATCTATGGTGGCCCGCCATAGTAAAAAGGCTAATTGACTCTGAATGCAGCAGTACGACCGTTCGATTGATTGAATCTTACTTTAAGAGGAGAAAGATGTTCATCAATTCGAACCCGAACGCTAGACGCATATCCAGTACAATGAAAAAGGGCTGCCCACAGGGATCCGTCATTGGACCTGTGGCGTGGTGTTGGTGTATGGGCGTGCTGCTGCATGAATTTGACGACAACTTCGCTAAAAGCAAAGTTGAAAGTATTGCATATGCCGATCTTGCTGGTCAAGGCCAATTCGCGAGCAGGTCTAGCGACCACGGGAACTAAAGCGCTGAGTATTTTAGAGAAATGGTGCACATTGCACAAATTGAGGTTATCCTCGGTGAAAACCTGCACAATTATGCTAAAGGGAAAATTGGACAAAGAGGGACACCCAATTTTAAAATTGGGTGGTAAGAATATAAAATATGCGGAGCACACAAAATATCTTGGTATGATCATACATCAAAATTTCAATTTTATAGCTCACGCCAAATATATAAGAGACGAAACTGTAAAATTTATACTTACTCTAAACAGAGTAGCCCACGAAGAGTGGGGAATCAAAGCCAGTGTTCTGTACATGCTCTATAAGTCGGTATTTCAGCCGATAATATCATATGGTGCCACAGCGTGGCCCGATAGAGTTAGCAAAGCGCATGTCTGATGACAGATTTACGCCGCTCATAGAGCTATCTTGCTCATAATGACAAAGGCATGCAGAACGACCTCCACAGCAGCGATGCAGGTCAACGCTGCAGTCCTACCAATCGATTTGGAAACTATAAGAAAGGACTATGTGTTCGAGTTCGAAAGAACTCCGCGGTA
>JAOPTO010001909.1:0-37500 GCA_033822845.1 Tetrapedia diversipes | reverse complement strand
GATGTTGATAAAATAGTAATACGTATATAGTGCTAGCATGCAAGTGGGGATTTAGTGGAGCGAGTAGCCAGCCTAAGTACAAACAGATCCAGCATTAAAATTATAATATAAAAGACAATGTAAACTTTATCTGAAATTAAGTGCCTATACGGTTACAAGATAAAGTAAATTCCAAAATGATATGCATAGCCTTCTTCTAGAGTTGGGCAGTGAACCAATTATATTTTCATGATCACCGTAATTGATTACTGTAAATAACCATAGAAACCATAACCATTAATCATGTAATTGTCAGAGCGAGCGATCTAGTTCTCTTGCACAACATTGTAATTAATACAGATTACAATGTATTGTAATTGTCTGAAATCATTCGCATGATTGATTCGAAATTTTGTCAAAACAATATCGAAAATCAGAAATGAGTTGGAAGAAATCCGAGACTACACCAGAAGAGCGATCAATTATTTTTAAATTATACCAAGAGGATGAAAGTCACATTGTAAAGTAACGAACGTACAGCAGAAGATTTCAGCCATTTGAGAAAGAAAGACCGTAATATGTCAAGCGTAAAAAGTATCCGAATCAGTACCTAAGATTACTACAATGTGTAACGATATGTTCAATAAAACGGTATCTACTGAAGCTTATAGAGGGATATTGAGAAGCGAAAATTTTCATGGTCGAACACAGAGAAAAGAGCCTTTCATTAGAAAAACTGACGGAATACGAGGATTAGCATTTTCGAGGGACTACTGAGATCAAAAAAATACCTTTTGGAAAAACATTAATTTCTCACATGAATCGAAATTTAATGTTTTTGTATCTGACGAAAAAGGAAAGGTTTAGATAAAACCTAATAGCGAACTAGAATTAGAATATCTACAACCGACTATAAAGCACAGCGAAAGCTGCGTGACACTTTAGGGCTGCATAACAGCATTTAGAGTGAGAAACCTTGACATTATCGACGGAATTATGGATAAGATAAGGTATACTGGAAGGAAATCTGCACTCGTGTACGATTAAGCTGTGTCTACGGGACCCAGATATAGACAGAAAATGTAAATAAAGACTTAAAAAAAAGATATCCCAACAGAATTTGAACTCGCACCGTTACTACTGCCAAGTTACTACGCACGCTTGTTTCTAGTTTCTCCTTCTCATTTCATGTGTAATAAACTTCGACAATAACTTTAATGTTGTGTATCTCATGAACTATGAGCTGTCCGTCCCCAAAAACGGGTATTCTTCATTTTAGCTCGATAATATCTACCGCTGCGCAAAAGCTGATCAAATAATGAAGTTCACACCCTGAGACCTCACTTTACTGATACACAAGTACGCGAGTAGTGAAATTCATAAGAACACACATATGAAAATGTAGGCATAATTTCACGGTTGTGCCCTGGACACATTCATATTTTAGTTGTCAATTAAATATCCCAATATTTATGTTGTTCGTAAATGATCTGTAACACATTCTTTACTAAGTTACAGATGATAATAACGAACATTTAACGTTTAATCTATTAATCATTTATTTTCATGTAAAAGAACTAAGGTATTTACATTTTCAGAGAGCAAATGATTTCTTTCTTTGAGTTACTACACTTCCAACGCACGATTTATAGATAAATATTCTTTACTAGGTATTATCAATATTTTTAGCAGAACACAATGCACTGTTTGAATATTTTGAAAATTTTCAACACAAGTGAGTAAATGAAATAAGATAAATAATTTAAGAAACTATGATAACAAACAAATTTTGTAAAAAATGTACTAAGAATAAACATAACACCTATACAATCAAAAAAGCTAGTTGAACACGTAAACAAAAGGAGTAATTTCTATAAATGAGATGTAACCATCCCACGTTTGTTGATTTCAATATACTGTGTGGTTAACAGTTTTCCTATAACGGAACACTTCAAAATTAACCGAACCTCGAGGACGAGAAGAATAAGTAAATGTGAACATGAATTAGTACTGCAGCTACGTAATGAAAATAGATATTATCAAAAAATTGTACTATCACTAAGCCGAAATAAATCAAGAATACTACAATATATAATAAAAGAAAAGTAACATTACAAATGAAGGACGTATAGAATATCCAAAGAAATTAACATTGAGGTAGGAAAAAATAATGGTACTTGGAATAAAAAATAATCCTCGCACATCTACACCAAAACTTGTAACTACAGTTAATCATAATTTTAAGAAAGATATATATCAAAGAGTATTGTAGACTAATAATTTTCATACATACTTCGGAAAAAAAACATACACGAAAGAATTTTCAAAAACGAATCTTATTCTGTAACAAAGTGATTTTCTCCAATGGGAGCAAATTTAAATCAAAATTAATACACTTTCGGTTAGGATAATTCGGGTGCAGAAAGTTCAATATAACCTTATAAACCAAAAATACAATTCCAAGTGTAAAACCAGAAGGTTGCCCAGTAATGATATGAGAATCCATAACAGCAAATGAAATTGAAAATCCCACTTTTATTGATGGAACTTTAAATAAATACAAGATTAATATTCTCAAATAAAATATTAAACAAAGAGTAGTTAAAATACACCTACTGAATGAATTTTATTTTCCACAAAGTAATAATCCTGAACACACAAATTGAATTGCTGAAAAGGATGGAAATGTAATACCTGTCATTACAATATGAACTCCTGCACCGAGTACTCACATAAATCCCAAAGAATGATTTACACTGAGATTAGAAAAGACTCGGAAATTATGGAACAACTTCAAGAGAAATGTAAGAAGATAAAATTTGCAAAATAAATAACTCCATCAAAAGGGATACAAGGAAGAAATTTGTAGATATTATGGAAAGCCAGTATATTGTTAAATCATACTATTCGCGATAAAGAAGGATTAATCAGATATTAGCATCAAAACCTTCAAAATTATTTGTACATTCGAATCATTTTGTATATTTATACTTTATACACCATAATTCATGTTCTCAAATTTATTTATAATTTTACTAATACAATCATAAGACTTCTATTTTATTTTATTAAAAATTTTACATAGAATATTTAAATCTAATATATGTATTTCATTTGCTAACAATGTTAGGTGACAAGTTGCTTTTTAGCTACAGGTGGATCTAATACGTATCAGCTAAATTAAGATCTTCCAAACATCAAGGCATTTACGTAACCTTTTATAATCCGCCTAAAAAAGCAATTTCAGAGAAAGCATACGAATATTCCATCAGAAAAAAAATCTGCCCCAAAAGATTATATGCCGAAAACGAAAAAAAATGTAAAGCAGCACTGTAGAATTAGAATCTGAGAACAAACTAAAGCATCTGAAATAATAACTCTCCTAATGCAGAAAATGATGATACACTGTATATATACCATAGCAATTAGTTTCAAAACAATGCTCGCAAAAAATTATGATTTCAGATTTTGTTTCAAATTTACAGAACTACTGAATAGAATTTTCTCCAACATACAAATATTATCATCTAGAACAATAAAATACTAATAAGATGTACTATATTTTTATACTAACATTCTTTAAACATAATTCTAATTAAAAAGTTTATAAAAACATATATAATGGAAAATACTAAGAATACATATACAAATAACTTCAGAAACTCAAATTAATGTTTTCATACATGTGTATAGATAGATAAATTAATCAAGAATTGTTTGGTAGACAATATTAGGTACATTTATCTCAGATCCTGACTTTCACGTATCTTGTATTTCTTGAGTCGTACATAAAAATTTATACATTTCAAAGTTCTACACTATTTTACATAAAAGACAAATAATGATTCTTTAACTGAGACAAATTAAAGATAAAATGTCAACTACACTTTAATTGACAAAGATCTATCTTTTTCTATGTAATAATAGGTATACATATTCATATCGTATTACATGAGCTAACTCAAAGCTTTAAATTACAGTATTTTGTAAAACCAAATCTGCTTTATGGTTATAAAGCTTAAATATATTACCATCATCACTAAGTTGGAATCACTTTTTAACACTGCTAGCATAAAAGACATTAAACAAATACTTTAGTTATTATAGAAAGTAAAAATAACACTCTTAACGCTTTATGCCATGGTTTCGACCAGTCTTCTTTTGGTCACTTTATAATTATAGAAATCTTCGCTGCATTACAATTTAGGAAGCCCAGCCCATTTATGAATATTAACAAATATTTATTATAAGTGTAGAATATAATATTACACAATAACATTATTAAATTAAGATTAAGATCACCAATCATTAAATGTAGTTGATTATTTTAAACATTTCAAAACAAGTAATAAAGATATTTTATTTATGCCTCTTATTGCTTATCTGTTTCATATATCTACCATTTTATGTAAATCTCATTAATTACTTACCCTTATTAATTCGAAGCATCAATATAATGTGAGGAATACCTTTTACTGATTCTCTAAAACGTAGAATTCTCTTCTCTATCATAGTATATATAACAATCCAAAGAAGTTACTCTGGTCCTCAGGCCATCAATTCCAAACGAAGATGTCTATGTCATCATTAGCCATCTAAACATAAACCATATACAATTTGATTTAAGGAATATTTATAATTATATATGCAAAATTTAAATATATAAGAGTTAGAAATGTATATTATACAAATATGTACATCAAATATAAGATACCTCAACATTATATCCAATTCATTTAAGATTATACAGCAATATCTAAAACATAAAAAATTCTTATTTAAATATTATTTCAATAGCTATGTTTATAAAAATATGACACAAAATCTTAATAAAACTAACCTAGCTTTTTATCATGAATATCCCGTTCAATTGCTCCAACTTCTATATTAATATTACTCATCATCGTCTGGCCCGTTCAGTTCCCATTAATATAGTTTCATACATCGTGGTAATTCAAATACAATTCAACTTATATATAACATAAAGCTTTAACTTCGTCGTATTCATAATTCTAAAGACCATTTTCGGTTCTTCTTTAAGTGTTTCCACCGCCACACGAGCCACGTATACGTGTGCTCAACATTTCAGACGACTTCGGGAAACTAAGGGAATAAACAAATGAGTTTTTTCTCTCTCGCTCTTGAAGAGCTGAAATCCTACTTGTGTGGAAAACAAGGCGGGCGGCACAAGCCGTCCGGAATAACTCTGTATTCTCATTTTTCGACGTACAAAATTCTCTGGTAACGAAAAAAAATTGTGCAAAATTTTTGTAGCGAAAATACACGTTATAAGATCTCCTGATCACGTTCAGATTATTTTAAAAAGAGTATTTTTTTGAGTCTGAATTTCAGTGGGTTACACTTCATGATTTTAAATATTTCGTTCACAAAAACGTAAAACATAAATGTCAGAAATTGAATTAATGTTAATAATTATTGTGCAACATTTCAAACTAAGATTAAAAATGATAATAACATTGATATCGAAGTTATTGAAGATCATGGAGTTGTAACAAAAGAATTACATATTTTTAATGTGTGTACAAATCTGCTCATACTCTTCTGTTTTCTTTGTTCTTCTTCTTTGTCTATTACGTGTAGAAAATTAACTAGCTGAATTTTAGATGTAATAGATCACGTTTGTACATTTTATTGTGAATTTGCAGAAGAGGGTACCTCTCACTGATCTTAATAGTTTTTAAATATGTTGCTGAGCACATAATTTTAAACAACTTTTTCCTGAACATATTACCGCCGCCAGGCTCTAGTTTTCGAGACATTTCCAAGAAACTTTTGCTACTTTTATCTTGAATTTTTGCTATATATATCTATTGATAATGTCACTGGGACAATATTACAAAGAATCAAAGTAAGCATGATACCAGTTACACACACTTTATTATATTTCTTTACGTAACCATTCACGTCGTATTGTGTTTGAAAACTAAATGTTACAAGGCATTGGGTTTATTATCATTATAACGACTGTTGCTGCACGTCGTAACATCTCGCTAGCCGATTTTAGACGGTGGTGGGGAGCGACCCGTACCCGTTCAGCGGTGCTCGTGCGCTGCCATTGCGCTACTCGGCACGCTGCACGCTGGCCGAAGCGCCCAAAACACGAACTTAATTCAAATTTTCAAGTTCGCTGGAAATCTACGAAATTTTAATCATAGATTCTTATATCCATGAACCAAGTTTTGCCTGATAGAGAATTAACATAAGTCATTCAGAATTACTTGAAAAAGTTTTCAAAACCAGAAAAAAGGCAGATTCTAAAATCATTACACTTTTCTTCTAAAATTTCATAATTTACGTTGTTATATCTTTATAGAAGTAGGAATTTGAGCAAATCCAAGTTGGTCATTTTTAAGAGTGTTCCTTCAGTTATAAGAATGCGTATAAATTTTTGGAATATTCTTATTTTAACCTTTGAAAAATACCGTAAAAGGAATTTCTATGTTTTTCCGCTTTTTTCATTTATTGACGATTAAAAATCGGAGGTTACGAGAGATTACGACGAATTTTGTATGAGAGAATTCGTTGGAACCTACTGAAGATATCTGCAAAGGAATTTCTTGCGGAACCTTAATACATAATACATAATATTAATATAATTCTTAATACATAAATACATAGTTAAACGCTGAAATCTCTTGATAACCGTTATGCTTCCGGTCGTTGTGTTTCGATGTTGAATGAGAGATGTTTCCTTTTGTATCATATTCGGAATGGTAACTAATACTATATTGAGGTATTTTGAAATGTTGTTAGCCACCTTAAAATTAATATTTTTGCCGTTAAGTCAGGTTTTTCGATATCACCACATTATTTCGGTTTTCAAACATATTTGAAGTCATTTTCATTTATTCCGCTAACTATTATACTGATTTTGCGAACAATTAATAGTGGATATGAAATAAAAATAGAAGAATTTACAAAATACTGCTTACGAATTGCAGAAAGATACATGGAATTGTACAATTGCAATTACATGCCGGTCTTTGCACTTAAAATTCTAACTCACAGATTGAACATTATTGAAAACGCTATCATAGTTATTGGAGCACTTTCCATAGAAGCTTCAGAAACAAACAACAAATATGTTCGTAATTCGATCGAGAAAATTTATATTAAAAAATGAATTTCCCAGTCTACGAAGAGCCTGGAGAGGTAGAGTGGAATCGATAAAGGATTTCAATTATGTCAACGCTGAGCTGTATTTCTTTTGGTGTCCCTATCCGGAACACAGTTTATTTATATACAAAGTTAGAGATTGAACGTGTATTTAATTAGTTGTCTTCTACGTCCTGCGAAGAAAAGGGCCTGGCCTTGTGGTTGCCCAGAGGTCCGACTGGTCAAGTCAGGTGCTTCACCTGAGAACAATTGTGGACTGTATTTAATATTAGCACTATGCCGTCCGCACGTCTAATATAGATTTTCTTGTGGGGCGCCGGTGGGTCTCAGTTAAATAATATCGCTTACCGCCGGCGGTGTTTCGAAGTTTTTCTATACTAATTTTATCCTCTGTATAATTGTGTCCTCTTTTACGTTTGCCATTGTCTAAGGGCACGGGTTTTTATAAAAACACAAAGGTGCTACGTTTGTAATTGCCTGATGTTTTGCGCCTGGCACCACAGTGGAACCACCGGCAGTTACCCGATAGTTTTCTGATGGCACCAGAGTGGAGTCATCGGTACTTAACCGATAGTTTTCTGATGGCACCAGAGTGGAGCCATCGGTACTTAACCGATAGTTTTCTGATGGCACCACAGTGGACCCCCCGGACGGCATAGTGTTAATGTTTATTTACTCTTTCAAATTCCGAGTCGTCGCTTTATTACACGGCGATAAGCCAGATCGCGACCACTCCTTATGTCGGTAATGAATCTGTTAAGAGATTAAGTGTGAACATCGCGATGCTTCAACACATATAGATCCGACGAATCTGTGTGTATAGACCACGTCTCGGTAAATACCGAGGATCTACTCTCTTATGTGTGAATTCGACTTGCCTATGAAGTAGACGATTCCGTCGCAATACACCCAACGTCTTCTTCCGTTCGTTCTCCTTGCGTGTCTGTTGTAAGGACACACGCAATGCGTAGTCCCACGGTGGCTTGGTGCATGGACCTGCACAAACTGCAGAGCGCCTCCAGTGTAGCATTCACATCGCGGCTGGGGCCGCTCTGCGTTGTTTCTACATTATTGGTGCATGCACCGCCGGGCCTAGACTGCGACAGGCGTAGCTAGTAGCATCATAGCCATTGCAGTTTTAAAGGAACTACCGTAGCTCAATCGTGCACAGATTGAGCGTATTCTATGGCTTTTACAAGATTCCCGTGCGTGAATGAGCGTCCCCGATTCACTTGATGCACGGGAATAGGAACTAATATCCTCCCCTAGAATACATCTGCTGCTGGTAGGCAGGTTTTTAAAGAAAGACGTACCCTATCCTGTGGGCGTGCATCCCCTTAATGCTTCACGAATAAGGACAGCAGGGATGCACGGGATAGCAATAGGTGATTATTACCGTCACCGGCGAGCTCCGGAAATCGGAGATCGTCGGCTGTTCTTTCCTCTTTATCCATAGGAATTCAGGTATTGTTTTGTCGGTGAACCATAAGAAACTTATGGATGTCCACCGACGTCACGGAGTTGCGGAATGCGAAACGCATGAATCTATATTTGACGACTGCCGCGTCCAATTGTAGAATCTCCCGCACTTGTTACCGATGCACGTTACTACGAAAATCGTAATATAAACGTACCTTTTGACCGGAAAAAACTCCACTCCGTGACTTGTTCCGTTTTCAAGTGTGACGAATGTATAGACCGACTTCTCTTCACCAAGAAATAGCTCAAAACGGAATCTCTCTTCTTCCGCGGCACTCGGTCTTAAATACCTCGCGGAAGAAGTATGTCTCTCTCTCTCTCACTCGCATACGGAAACGTCTTTTTTTCGAATCGTTATTCGCAATTCCGAATTAGTCGAGCAACAGGCGTTAGAGACTCGTTAAACATATTTTTTGTCCTTGCGGCTCGATGTCCTCGAGCGACAATAACCAAGGCCAAGACGATGTTTACCGAATCCGCCGTTATATGTTACCCGATTATTGTTGCATTTAATAACGATTAATTCAGAGGTCACGAATCCATGGGTGTCGCAATGCTCGATATCGCCCGAACCTTGTTTCGAAATGCACCTTTTTAAACAAAATACATGAAATATTATAGAGAACACCATACTCAAAAAATATCGCGGATGTAGTCAAACGATCTGTTACGCCAATCAATTAAAAATTTGGTATTATTTATATTTTTTTGTATTTTAAATGCTCCAATGATGATGATGTTATTGTTATAAATAAATTTTACTTGATACCATCTGAGGAATAATTATGAGTCACACATGAAGCCACTATAATCATTTTGAAAAGAATTATAATAAGAATTAGACCTTCCACATAAAAATGGATATCAAAATTAGATTCTACGACCTGAAAACCTTATAAAAACACCCCTTTTATAGTGAATAATATAAAAATGAAAGCGGTATGAATTAAGTTCGTGTTTTGGGCGGTTCGAACCACTGTGCGTCGGTAGGAACACGAGGCAGCGCGAATAGGAAACTCACGATCTTGTGCTGCGAGAAGCTTGCTTTACACCTCCCTTCTTAGACTCGTTTTTCTTCCAAAAATGTATTACTCATTATTGAAGCTGTAGGTGATTGCTAATACTTGTTAGCGACACCGCATTTTGGGTGGTCGCTGAAAAAGGGCCTAGACCGTAATTTAGGCGAGTGACCGATTTATGACTGGGTATCTGGTGTGCCTGGCGAGAGAACTTGTTGGAAAGTATGAATGCAACCCCAAGGCACCCCTTGACGGCGGACGTCTCGAAGACGTGCAGCCATCAGGCGCCAAGGGTGGTATTGTTTATATTAGTCGCGGGAAAGCCTAAACATTTGCGAGCAACCCGACGTTGCGTCGCCAAAAAGAAAGGACCTTTGTCCTGTAGGATCTGGCCACGGAGTGGGGAAGAATATGCAGCCTTCGGGAAAGAGGACTGTGATGAACCACACGGCACTTACCCCAGAACCGTCATCAGGCATAGTCCAACTTTTCTTTTTATCATCTTTTCAAACTTTAAAATCTAACATCAGAAGTGGGATTCTTACGCCTCCGCGACACAGTTAGTAGCGCATTGACCAGTGCATCACTGTTAGTGGTTTTTGTGACGTTTGTTTGTGCGAGCGAAGCCTTAAGCGCACCTTATCATGGAAGCGGGCGCATCATCGTCTCCCCTTGACGAACATGTCCGTCAAGTGTTGGAAAAAATCGGGAAGAGTGTCGCGGCGTGTTCCGCGCCCTTAATGAATCCGTCCACCCCTTCGCAGACAGGTGTTATACCCGAATTTAGTGGCAGTGATATCGGGGAAGATGCTAACTCTTGGTGCGAGGTAGTGGTAGACATCACGGAGAACTGTTCGACGCAAGTGCGACTGAACTTAGCCATACACGCTCTAAGAGGAGCCGCAAAGTCGTGGTATCAGGACTGGAAAGGGCAACCTCGTATGTGGGAGAAGTTTCACGATGATTTGTGCTCCGTGTTTGTGACGCGAAAAAATTTGCACGAACGACTATCTCGTGCGCTCGCGTATTCCAGTGATTCTGCAAAAACGTATGCGGAATATGCGCGCACCAAACTGGTCTATTTGGAACAGACTCGGGTTGCTTTTCGAACAGAAGAGTTAATCGAACTGATCATAGGAGCCGTTCCTGATCAAAACATTCGGCAATCGTTATTAAACGGCCAATACCAAACGACAGCCGAGTTGATAGTGGGTTTGGCACAATATGTGAAGTCGGCCCTCGGAAAGGAGACCTTCATGGAACGACGCAGGGAGTTTTCCTCCAAACTACGTTTACCGAGAAAACGATGTTATACCTGCGACGATGTGGGGCATGTACAAGCCGATTGCCCAGTAAAACGGAAGCCGGAGCAGAAAGAGCGCCATTATAAACGGCAGGCGTGCGCCTTCTGCAATAAAATGGGACATGGAGAAGCTAGCTGCTGGGCAAAACAGCGCGCCCAACCGCAGAATGGACAAGGCCGTAAAAGGGCCGAAGCAAACGCGTGCGGCATCGCGGATTGCAGCACAACCCCCGTCTTGGTACAAGGGGTGCTGGTGTCTTCTCTTTTGGATACGGGTGCCGATTGCTCGCTTATTAGAGAAAGCGTAGCAACACGAGCAAACTGTAAAGTTATGCCGTACACTACAGTGGTGAGAGGACTCGGGAATTCGAGTGTTACGACGCGAGGACGGACCACGGCGATCGTGCAGGCAGAAAATGTAGCGGTTGAGCTGGACTTCTTGGTGGTGGAGGACGACGACCTGGCCTACGAGGCCATCGTGGGCAAAAACGTCTTGGAGGCCGGAAACCTGCGGATCGTGACGGCTGCTGAGGGAACGAGGCTGCAGCGGGTTAGGGGAGCGTCTTCGCCTAAGGAAGCGGAGAAGATCGCGCCACGGTGTTACGCCACCACTAGTTGTAGTGTCGTCGACCAGGGCTCTCTGGATGCGCTGATGGAGAAATATCGGCACGCGATAGCTCCAACTGACCGTATCCGGTGTGTAACCTCTGGAGAAATGAAAATCACTACCAAGAACGATCAGGTAATAAGTTACCGTCCGTACCGCCTGTCCCTCGGGGAGCGAGAAAAGGTAGGTGAAGTTGTTACTGACTTGTTAAAGAGGAACGTTATACGTGAGAGTGCGTCGCCGTACGCGAGTCCGATAATCTTAGTTAAAAAGAAAAACGGAACGGACCGTATGTGCGTAGACTATCGCGCCTTGAATAGGATTACGATTAAGGGCCGTTACCCCTTACCGTTGATCGACGATCAGCTCGACCGTTTGGGAAAGGGAAAATACTTCACCACTTTCGATATGGAATCGGGATTTCATCAAATCCCGATGGCCGCCGATTCGATTGAGAAAACCGCGTTCGTGACCCCGGATGGTCACTACGAGTATTTCAGGATGCCATTTGGTCTATCAAATGCACCGGCAGTCTTTCAACGGGCCATTAATAAGGCGTTAGGCCCCTTAAAGAATTCTGTCGCCCTCGTTTACATGGACGACATCCTTATCCCCTCGGAGACGATCGAGGAAGGGCTGGGAAAATTAGATATGGTGTTAAATGCTCTATCGGAATCGGGTTTCACACTCAATTTGGGAAAATGCAAATTTTTTGAAACAACGCTCGAATATTTAGGTCGAGAGGTTTCTGCCGACGGCATTCGGCCTGGAAAGGGAAAACTCAAAGCGCTTCTCGAGGCACCTGTCCCCACGAACGTGCGTCAGGTACGGCAGTTTATGGGTCTGGCGAGTTATTTTCGCAAATTTGTGCCAGAATTTGCCACACGTGCCTCTCCTATTACGAAACTTTTATGTAAAGACCAAACGTGGCAGTGGGGCCAGGAGCAAGAGGACGCTCAACAATACATTTTGAATAGCCTTACTGCACAGCCGTTGCTAATAGTTTTTAACCCTACACGAGAAACAGAGCTCCATACAGACGCAAGTTCGATCGGGTATGGCGTGATATTATTCCAGCGGGTGGGTGGTGATTTACGTGTGGTAGCTTATTATAGTCGACGCACGACCCCGGAGGAATCGCGCTACCACTCGTACGAGTTAGAAACCTTGGCCATCGTGAATGCCCTTAAATATTTTCGCGTCTATTTACTGGGAATTAAATTTAAAATCGTCACAGATTGCAACGCGATTAAAGCTACCAGCACGAAAAAGGACTTGTTGCCCCGTATCGCTCGATGGTGGGTCTATCTACAGGACTTCGCGTTCGAAATAGGATATCGTAAGGGAAAGTACGTCGAGCATGTAGATTTTTTAAGTAGAAATCCCCCGTTAGACCCCCGGGTTAACGTAATTTGTGAGGGCTCGTGGTTAGAGGTGGCACAAAGCAAAGACGAGGAAACTCAAAGCATTATAGGTCGGGTACGGAATAAACAATCAATTTGTAGTGATTACGATCTTCGACAGAATATCTTATGCAGACAGATTTTAAAAGATAACGGGCGTGTGATTTATCGTAGCTACGTGCCAAAAGGGAGTCGGATTGGCCTACTTCGTATGTATCATGACGAAAATTGTCACGTAGGGTTCGATAAAACCTACGAACGCGTAGCGCAGAAGTACTGGTTCCCGCGCGCTCGCAGCTTTGTAAAGAAATACATAGACCACTGTATCACGTGCATTGTCGCTAAAAAGTATAGTGGGCCAAAACAAGGCTTGTTACATTCAATTCCCAAATCAAAAATCCCCTTCGACACTATTCACTGCGACTGTGTGGGTCCATTCCCCGAGTCGCGAGACGGCTACAAGCACATCCTTCTGATTGTCGACGCGTTTACAAAGTATGTGCAGTTGATCCCGTTAAAATCGTTAAGCGGCCCGGAGACGTTACAGGTTTTCCGTGACCGCTTGACACTCTTCGGAACGCCGCGACGGGTGGTCCTCGATCGGGCGACGAACTTCACGTATAAGCCACTTGAACAGCTCTTTCGAAAACACGGGGTTGAGTTACACCTAATCGCTATCGGGGCCCCGCGAGCAAACGGACAGGCGGAACGTTACGTTGCCACAGTCACGAATTTACTCACAGTCGAAGCCAAAAATACTGCAGAATGGCCGAACAAATTATCTAAAATCCAACTTTCCTTAAACACTACCATACAGAGCGCTACGGGCTTTTCACCGACGCGTCTATTATTTGGCTTGGAACGCAGCGCAGGCAGTGCAGTAGCCGCCGAAAGGGAAATACCGGACACGGGAAAGCAAATCGACATCAACGCGGATAGAGCTCTTGCGGCAGATCGGCTGGCAAAAAATGCCGAAACACAGAATGAACGTTTTAATAAGAAGCGTAGAGACCATATCGTATTCAAAGACAATGACACTGTGTTCGTGCGTCCGTCCGATACTCGCAGAGCAAAATTAGACGAAAAGTATGTCGGACCATTTAAAATCATACGAGTATTGGAAAGGGACAGGTATGAAATCGTGGGCAAAAGCGGTAAATCACAGGTAGTACCGAAAGATCGCTTGCGGTTGTGGAAAGGCGAATGGCCGGGCGATGACGATGCTTCGCAAAGTGCGGATGAACCGCGTTAGCGCTAAATGACTTTATATGAGATACTTATTTATAAACTAATTTGTAAGACGTTAGGCAATAATCGCATTAGCAGTAAGATTATTCATCACCAATGTATCAATTAATTTAATCTTTAGTTTAGTTGTTCATATTTCTTTATTTATTCATATTAATAGCTGTCAGTACTTCGAGACCACTGGATACTTAAGAAATTAAAAAGATATTTTATTAACTATGCATTTTTCTTACCTAAAAAAAAAAAAAAAAAAAAAAGGAAAGAAAAAGAAAATGGAATGCGATAGGTTGATAGGGAAAAGTAGTACACGATAAACGGTACCGAAAAGAAACGATCGCGTTTGTGAGAGGGCGAATGGCGTGAAAACGCGGAGGATGAACCGTGTTAGCGACTGGGATTGCGCAGTTGTGAGTGCGTGTCAGGATGGGCGAGTGCGCTTTACAATTTCATTTGTATTGTGTGACTGATTGCCACTGGTTTGCATATTGCATGGAGAGCGCTTGAGATTTTTTCAGCTTAGCAGTTGAGCCGATTAATGTTATGTTTCATTGAACGCTACGGTTATCCTTTGTCCTACGCGTACCTTCTCCCTGGAACTTAAATTCAACTATGGATAAATGATATGATGGATGAATTTAGAACTTGCGATAACGCTGGCTACGTAATCTGTTGAATGAGTTTGAGTGTGCACGGCCGGGTGGCACTCTTTAATTTGCATGGAATCTGTGGATATCAATGCTGCCGGATGATGCTTGCGAGCATCATCTGGAGATGGAATACTTGTGAGTGTAGACCATTGTTGTTTAGAAGAGAAGTTTTGTGACTTTTAGCTTTTGCACGATACTTAAAAATATCGTTGCTGCCGGATGATGCTTGCGGGCATCATCTGGAGATGGAAGCACTTGCGGGTGTAGTCCATCGTGGGTAGGGCGATAGAGTGTCAGTATATGGTATGAAACTGCACACTTACGATGTAGTTTCTTAATATTCGGATATAACGTATAAAAGGCGACAATGTCGTGTACAGAATAGAGTAACGTTATGGGTTCGAAGATTCCTATCATGGGTGGCTGTGAGACCACGGACTTGGTACAGTATTCTTCGAAGGACGACGTTTGAAAAGTACACGAATTGCGCGGAATAGAGGACGTTATGATCTCGATGAGACACTTATGTGGTAGCAGTGTTTGGCGGTGACTGCAACAGGGCACATGCAGTGTGCGGAGTTGTGGAGGTCACGACGCCTGGAGACACTTGCTGTGTACGTGTTTGGCGGTGACTGCAACAGGGCATATGCAGTGTGCGGAGTTGTGGAGGTCACGACGCCTGGAGACACTTACTGTTTACGTGATTGCCTGTAACAATGGAGAAAATTGTAAATCTGAATGCCTGAACAGTGCGAAAGATTGATTGAGGAGATTGTTGACCCAATAGCCTGTGTTGTGATTGTTACAAGCCGTTCTGATAAAACGATGCTTCCCGAGAGCGTGAAGCAGGTCAGGTTGGCTGTGTTAGCGACACCGCATTTTGGGTGGTCGCTGAAAAAGGGCCTAGACCGTAATTTAGGCGAGTGACCGATTTATGACTGGGTATCTGGTGTGCCTGGCGAGAGAACTTGTTGGAAAGTATGAATGCAACCCCAAGGCACCCCTTGACGGCGGACGTCTCGAAGACGTGCAGCCATCAGGCGCCAAGGGTGGTATTGTTTATATTAGTCGCGGGAAAGCCTAAACATTTGCGAGCAACCCGACGTTGCGTCGCCAAAAAGAAAGGACCTTTGTCCTGTAGGATCTGGCCACGGAGTGGGGAAGGCTATGCAGCCTTCGGGAAAGAGGACTGTGATGAACCACACGGCACTTACCCCAGAACCGTCATCAGGCATAGTCCAACGTTTCTTTTTATCATCTTTTCAAACTTTAAAATCTAACATACGTATTCACCGTCGGTTGGAACTGGTGTCCTGAGTGTAACTCGTTTTGTTTCTGATTCTTGTTGCAGCATATTTTGAAACAAAGTTGTTTGGATAGGCAGCTGAAACCACCAATTCTGCATAGCGTATAAATTGTAATCAGTCCAAGCAATGTCCAACCTAAGTATATTAATATGCTATACGCTATTTCTTTAGTTGATTTGATTCGTTGTGAGTTTTTAATATTATCAATTTGTGTATTCAACAAATCGAGGATAGTCTTGTAATTGTTGAAATTTGGGGCAATTCTTGGTACAGTTGGCAAAATGTTATGTACTAATTAAATGTCGGAGTCTTCTAATTTTAACTGCATTATGTAATTAGATACTGTTTTAGTTAAATTTCACGAAGTTGCTCCAATTTTCATTACATCATTATAATAAGTTAAAATACATGGTTTGTGTGTTGACAATAATATTGCTTGTCTGATCGTTATAATTTGTTACGTCTATTTCATTTTGCAGCCCTATTATATGTTGATTCGTTTGATTCATGGGAATAACCGTAAGGATCCGGAATGAATGGACTCATTTCTTGAATTTCCTTAATGAACCTTTCTATGGGCTTGTTAAAAGGAATGTTAGGATTTGCGTGAGTGGATAAGATACTAAATACACTTTGATTTATATGGTATAAATACGAATAGAATATTTATTGCACACACGTGGCTACGTCCGTTACACGTACAACGCAAGAGAGAGCTCCGACAGTCAACCGTTCTTTTCAAATTCGACTCGGCCCATTCACCTCGCAGCTCCCTAACCACGTGACCCAATACATTATAGTGTGCATTGTTACACATGTATTCTCAACAGGCCAATTAAAACCGTGAAAGACACTTATCATTTCTAATTCCTGTTTCGGATCTTTAGCATTCTTTACTATTATTCATCTTACATTTTTGGACAGTCTCATCCGTGAATTGGGATTCACGATGCTTTGTGGATTTAAATTCGCGACGTCGATTTTCACTTAGTTTCAATAATACTACATAATCAGCTTGTACTTTCTCAAGTTTCTGCTCTAGCGACATTATAGCACTAGTTTCGGGTTCACGACTTTTAATTCTCGACATTTTGTATCGTAAACGTAAACTTAACGCATTAAGTCTTAGTGTTACACTATCTGAATCTGTCTCTAATATTCTTCTTGGATTACGGTAATGATAATCTGACATCAGCTTACCCAATCAACTGCATCTTGATTAGATGTTATAAGTTCCAGTAACAAGTAACTCCGATCTTCCTTGTTAAATTTGCATTTTATCCCACCGTTGCCACCAAACTATTGCCTCTGTTATGCAGGATGGGAGGTTGGAAACATTTAAACACTCCCTTAGCACTTTACTGAGGTTTTTATTGTATAGTTCGAAATTACAGAAAAGGTAAGTCTTGGACACCAATTGTTAAATCGAGGCTCGGGGTTTTCGACGGGTCTTTTATATCTTTTGATAACAGAGATTATAAACGAAATCTTAGATATAAGTTATACTTATGTTTAACGAGTAAAAATTGTATTATTTTTTGGCTTAAAAGAAGTAAGCGAAAGTATGGGAAAAATATATTTGTATAGCCTTAACATTCATAATTATTACAAACTATATACGGAAGATTGTAAAACTAGTGGGTACCAAACACTGAATCATCGAATCTTACAAATCTTACAAAACACAGTTTACAAACTATTACATAATATTGGATAAAAGAAGTAAACAAGAACTAATAAACGCAATAGGAAGCATATCTAAATCATTATTTGATATCTTGGACGAAGCCGATCTTGAACTAATTAATAAAAATTTAGACAAACTATTTGACTGACACAATCGAATTACGCATATTGTTCAGAAGCAAACAGCAATAATCAAATATTTCTTCCAAGATACTCAATTTCAATCGCTTAACAACTGTTTTCATGATAACCAACAAACCTGTTTTGTTAAGGAGAACGGCAATGTTAAAAAATGTATAATTATATTTATTTTGGGATACATCTTTTATGCCATTCACACGTTTCATTTCCATTCAATCAATAACAAAAGATGCACGCTCACGATCCTCATTCATTTGTTTCATTCTCTACTCCATTCAGTTATATTTTCATCCTTCCTGTTTTCCATACATTCCTCCTCAGTCTAATTCCTTAACCGTTCATTCTAGAATCTCTTTCATATGTAAACACATACACAAACATACACACTTCAATAAACTAGCAATCACTCTCACACACTCACTCCTTGCTTTTGACAATTCGTTCGCAAAATATCTTTTACATTCTTATACAATTTTGGACCGCTTAGTGCTTTTGTCAAAAAATCCGCAAACATGTCATCACTGCGTACATGTGTTATATGAATATTATTTTCGTTAATATTTTCTCTCAGGAAACAACATCTTCTATTTAGCAGTTTGGACCTCGCCTTAAAATTACCGCCATTCGTCAGCTTCACTACATTCAAAGTATCACTCCTTATTTCTTTAAGTACATTTTCATTCCCAGTTACCTTTTTTAATAATCTATAAAACCATATAACTTCTTTCACACCTTCGGTCACAGCCTCCAGTTCACTCTTTGTTGATGATAAGGCTACAATAGATTGTTTCTTACTCCTCCAATGAACCAAATCGCCATTCCTGAAAGCTAATACACCCGTAAACGACTTTGCTCCTTTGGTTGCATTCCATGATGCATCCGGTTTACAATCAATTCTATTGTTTACAATTTTCCTACCAAAACATAAACAGTAATCAATCGTCCTTTTAAGATATCGTAGCACTCTTTTCAACCCATTCATATGTATCTCTCTCGGATCAATATTAAATTGTGATAAACAACTCATTGCATACAACGCACCCAAATCTTCTCATATATTTTATGTTTGGCTTCCTTCCTCTCCATAATTCGTATGGTGTTCTACCATGTACTGATGATTTCACCCTATTCTTTATATGTACCGCTGTACAAACGGCCTCTCCCCAGAAACCCACAGGAATTTGTGAATCTGAGATCATTGACCTCGTCATCTGTATAATCGATCGATTCGTCCTCTCAACTAAGCCATTGCATTGTGGAGTGCAGGGTGGGTTAAATTCGTGTTTTATACCTTTGTCTTGCAACCATTCCTTGAGGTTATAGTCTACAAACTCCCCACCGTTGTCTGAACGTATCGCCTTCAATTTCATACCTGTTTCAATCTCTTTTTGAGTTATTATGTTTTTTAATTTATCCTTTGTATCACTTTTGTTATACAACACTTCAACGAATACGAATCTTGAATGGTCATACACTAGAGTACGAATGTAATTTTCACCTCCGATTGTCGCTGGTTTAACTGCTCCTATTAAATCAATGTGCCATAGATCCATAATTTTTATTGTTCTTTCCTTTTCTGGTCCATGATGTGTCTTTCGACACGCTTTGCCTTCCACGCAAGAGTCACACTGTCTGTTAAATTTTTCATTTCTTTCCATGCTTAAAACCAGATTCTCAGTCTTCATTTGTTGGATTAATCTTCCACTAGCATGTCCTAGTATTCTATGCCATGTTTCATCTTCTTTGGTAATAATTTCTTTTTCTTTAGTCGGTATCTCTCCTTTAATGTAGTATTCGTTTCCCCTCCTCATAGCCTTCATATGCACTTCGTTATTGTTTTTATACACAATTGCACTTTTACCATTGAATAATACCTTAAGTCCATGATCCGTAATTTTTGCCAAAGATAATAAGTTAGAATTTAAATCTGGAACATATAATACATTAGTTAACTTAATTCTTCTATTTACATCTGTTTGATTTAATATTATCTCTCCTATCCTGTTGGAAATAATCTTTCGTCATTCTTTATCCGCTACGGTTATTTCTGTATTGTAAGATTTCAAGTTGTCAAAAATACCTGTTTCACATGTCATGTGACTCGTTAAACCTGAATCTAAAAGCCATTCGCTATGGATATTGCTATAGTCTTCTCTTTCTCCCTTACTATAATAATTCACATCACTCA
Organism: Tetrapedia diversipes; assembly: GCA_033822845.1. Lineage (NCBI taxonomy): Eukaryota > Metazoa > Arthropoda > Insecta > Hymenoptera > Apidae > Tetrapedia > Tetrapedia diversipes. Next base: position 17,356 of record JAOPTO010001909.1, on the reverse strand, counting down.
CGTACACTCTTTCAGTTTCGTTTATAATTTCTTTTATACTCATCACACTTTCATTCATTCGCGTGGCTGCTTCTCTTGTATATCTTGCTCTGTTGTTCCCTCGATAATTTCCCCTATTTCCTCTTCCTCTTCCTTGTGGAGTTTGTTTGGGTCTCTTGCACTCAGCAGCTATGTGTCCAATTCCGTCGCACTTGAAGCAATTTAACTTTTTATGACACTGATCTGCAAAATGACCTCTTTTACCGCAATTGTAGCATTTAATCTCACCTCTTGTGCTTTCTTTAGCTCTTCGTATATTTTCCTCTTCTCTCGTATATTTGTTTTCTAGTCTCCTTTCTCTCCTTAGTTCTTCTGCTTTCAGAGCATACCTCATATCATTTATGGACACGTACACTTGCCTTTCTAATATTCTTACATTTTGTTCAAATTCTGCTCACAATCCCTTTAACACAAACATTTTTAATTCATAAACCTCAATATTCGTACCTGGTTGTTGACATTTATTCCTTAACACTGCTGCTCTGTTAACATGTTCGTCCACATTTTCTTCCTTCTTCATTTTTAGATTGGTCAGTTCACTTAGAGACCTTGTTTTTAGTTGCTCGTCTTCAGCTGCCATATTATATTTTATTAGGTTCCATAATCTCTCGGCATTTCTTTCATGGCTATACCTCAATAATTGAGCTTCACCCATTGTGTTTAGTACTATTAACTGAGCCATGTAATTATCATCGTCCCACTCGTTCCACTTACGTAATTTTTCCTCATAACCATTTTTTTCTGTCTTAGGATTCTCAGGTTCTTTCACATTCATAATCTTTTTCCATAGTTTCTTTAATCTTAAGAAATGATCCCCTCGATCTTTTCACTCCAGAGAAAATAATTTGTGTCGTTTAGTTGTTCCACACTGGCCATATTCCACGCTTCCGTCATTATGTATCACGTCTTCGTTCTCTTTATTATTTCACTCATTTTTCACTTTTGAATCACTAACCACGCTCTGCTACCATTTGTTGAGGAAAACGACAATGTTAAAAATATATAAATGTATTTATTGGGAGTAATAATTTTCCGATCCCATTCACACGTCCTATTCTCAAACAATCCATGAACAGAAGGTATACACTCACGATCCTCATTCAATTTTTTCATTCTCTACTCCATTCACTCATATTTTCATCCTTCCTGATTTTCATATATTCCTTCTCATTCTAATTTCTTAACCGTCCATTCTAGAATCTCTTTCACACAAACAAACATACACACGTCAATAAACTAGCAATCACTCTCACATTCTTTCCCCGCTAATTTATCCAAGCCTGTTCCCTTGGTAGTGGTTTCGCTAGAAAGTAGATACGGACATCATTATCATCATCATCATCATCATCTTTCCTCAACTATTGCAGCAATCGAGCTCTCGCTCATGGCTGCCTCTGTACTCATTCTTAGATTGCATTTCGCAATCAACAGTTGAGCTCATCGTTGAAGCCAACGCTCTGTATGAGAATTGGTTGGCTCTGATATTCTTATGAAGGTATTCTCATGTAAGGGGTCACTTGGCCACCGGGTCCTTCAACCAACAGAGTTCGCCGGTGTTATCGTCCCTAGCCGCGAGGCGGCGGACCCACATCTGCTTCGTTCATTCTCTCTTTCTATGTATTTGCTTTGCTAGAGAATTATATTTTTGGCAGCGGAGTTAAGTTTTTCAAATTCTGACTTTGTGTTTACGTAGCGAGATTTACATTCTAGCCACTGGGGCCTCTGAACACCTTTGATACTTTCGTACAGAACGCGGCTCCCCAGAATATGGTCTACAGTTTTCTCACAGTCATTACACAGCGGACAGCGGACCCGTGGTGGCGGCTTTCCTCTTATAGAGGGATGCATTAAATGGTCCATAGCCGGTAATCAAGTACACATAGTGTCTTCACGGCCAGAACCATTCGTTTTCGGTCTTAAAATCCACCAATAGGATAAACTCGTAGGTCATTCGACCATGAGAGTTGTTATCCCGTCTCTCTTGCCAATTTTCTCTCATGACTATTTGAATATTTTTATGTTCAGCCTTCAAAATCTCCGGTGATAGATCCTCTTTTGGTTGAAAGGCGTAACCCTCCCATTGTACCGCTGAGTTCTTACGAGCTTGGGTACAAAGCCCACTCTTTATTATTTTTAAATATATTGTCAGGGCTCCAGCGATGACCTGCATCGCAGAAGTGGAGGTCGCTCTGAAATCCTTGGTCATGATTAGCAAGATAGCTCTTTGAGCGGTAGTAACGTGTGTTGAGACATGCGATTTATTTGCTCGATCAAGCCATGCTGTGGCGCCATACGTTACGATTGGTATAAATACCGCCTCATAAAGTATATTCAATATACTTGCTTTTATTCCCCACTCTTCGTGGGCGACTCGTTTTAGAATCAGAATATATTTTACTACTTTATTTCTTATATATTTTGCAAGCTCAACAAAATTAAGATTCCTGTATATAATAACACCAAGATACATAGTGTGCTCAACATATTTGATATTTTTAGAGCCCAATTTCAAATTGGTTGTCGTTCATTATTAAATTTTCACTTTAACATCATTGCACAAGTCTTTTCGAGGGATAGCTTCAACTTCTGCATTGTGCACCATTTTTCAAATACACTCAGCACTTTCGTTCCCATATTTTAGTAGATGGGGACATAACATCTGTGTAATTTTATCCACACGATCCCCATGGTCGACGACCGAAGGAGATGTCTCCCTCCGTGGGCTCACTTGCCAACCCCCGCGGTACCAGTGTTAAAAAAAATACTGGTCATACTCTTCGTGAGGTTTACCCATTACCCATTGGGATCCTTGCAAATCTCGGCCTGGTTGGGGCCTACGCGGATGCGTAGGGACGTCGATCCTCATTAAGTGCGGCAGCCTCAGACGCCTCCTCCCTCCTGCGCAACTCAGCACATAACTAAATCATGCTACACTCACACATACATCCTTCTCCTTTCAAACACATTTCTCGCATACACACAGAAATATTCATACGTTCCCTTGCATTCTAACTCACGACTCACATCTACACCGCCATCCTTACCCACACGCATACCGCAAGCACTCAGGTCTCTGAGGTCTTCATACAACTCAAATTCACTCACACCATGCAGCCAGTCCTCGCATTCCGCAACCTCATCTACATTGTGCACTATCACTCAACCCACGCTTAGAAAGGAACCCATTCATACTGCTATTTGCAGTAATCAAAATGCATGCATACGTACTCGGATTAAACGTACACGTCACACGCCCCTCTTCACATTCATCCCATCTTCTCTGTCACTCACTATACATACTTTCATTGATTGCATTCACACTCTTTTTCAACGACCTTCCACTCCGCTGTTCAAAGCTCACGCAACCTCTCATACTTACATTCACTTCATTGTTCAATCTCTATATCACTCAGCGCCTCACACATTCAAGATCCCGAGGTAGCTCTCCCATCAATACTTGCATGCACTCAGTTGACACTGTTCTACATACATTCACATACGCATACAATGCTACCCTTTGACATCCATTCGTTATATCCCTTGCATACTCCATCCCATACCCATACTTCATCGCATCACTCCATACGCTTGCTCCGTACATCACACACGCAACAAACAGTCCCTTATAAATCACACGCATACTCTTCCTTCTCATACCCCATTCACACTTTAACACTCTTCTCATTTGTCCTACTACATTCATAATTTTCATCCTCAAACATTACAAATGTTCCATAAATTGCTTTCTTTCACTTATCCATACTCCCAAATATTTCACCTTCTGAACATACTTTATTAATTTTCAATTCATTCGCACACACAAACTCCAGCTCACAGCCATACACTCTTTTATTAACATATACACAGTTTTGCTTTCCGACACACTAAGACCTACTTTCTCATCCCATTCACACACAATAAAACATCCGCTCTGTACCCTTTCGCTCTACTTCTACTCGGCTCTGCCCGTCAACAAGCAACATCAAGTCATCCGCATACGCAACACATTTGCATTCACCCTCAGTCAGTCACCACAGGAGCCCTTACATCATCAACTTCCTGATGAGCGGACTACAGATGGATCCCTGCGGACATCCACGCTCTACATTCTTCCACACTGTGTCATTCACCCCGCTCGTGCACGCCGTTCGCCTCAGGAAGTAGCTTCTCCACAGGGTCATCTCCTCACACCCAACCACATTTAACCTCTCAGTCACATGCGACCACTCTAGATTAACAAACGCTTCTTTAAAATCCACAAACACACCCAATACGTACTTACTCTCGCTCTCATTCACATACTCCCTCACCCTTTGCCATGCACTCTCCGCCGAACGGCCCCCGCGAAAGCCGTGTTGTGCATAATTCATTCTGTCCTTCTCTCAACGCTCAATCCTTTAAATCATCATTCGTTCAAGACACTTACCAAGCATATACAGGAGACTAATCTGTCTATAGGACGTGGAGTCTGAACGCGGTTTGTCGAAAAACTTCTGCAGAGCAACTAGTCTAGCCATTTTCCATGTAGCAGGGAAATAGCCCTCTCTGAAGCACATATCATATAACGTTATCAGCCATTCCAGAATCGTACACCAAATCGCACGCAACATCTCTACTGTCACACCATCCATACCAGGTGCCTTTCCCTTTTTCGCCAAAGCTACAGCCATGTCAACCTCATCCCATTCAAAACTCCTTTCAGAAACACTTGTTACATCACTCGGCCTCGCAGCATCACGCATGCTCTGTGCTGGGAAGAAGCGACTCATCGAAATTTCACTACAATCACGCAACGTGAAATATTTTCTGCCATCTACATTCATAGCTCTCAGTCTCACCCTCATATTCTTACCTCGACATATTCTATATACTGGGCCCCACGGATCCAGATTCGACGACCTACGTACAAATAGCTTCCAAACACTATCTTTCGCTCGCCACATCTCACGTTTATACTCACAAATCCACCTCATGTACTCAGCCTTCTTCTCAGCAACATCCACACATCCTCTCTTTCTCGCACTCAGCCATGACTTCCTACCCTTTCGCACTTTGCCTTTCATAATTGTGAGTTCATTCGTCCACCATGTAACCTTTCTGTCACTCCGCGGCTTACTTATGTTCATCCATTTCTCGCTCGCAACCTGAATCCATTGTATGACCCACCCTAACACTTCTTCCACGTTTGCTTCATTGCATCCGCTCCTTGCAACGATACAAGTTCCCGCAACTTATTCATATATCCTTCCCAGTCCAAATCCTTGCATGTCCACCTATTACGCTCATTCACAACAATCAACTGACTTATACCATACAACATACTCACAAGGAATCGCATTGTGATCACTTATGCCCCAGTCATTCTGTTCCGTCCTACGGAACAACAGCGGGAAGTTTTTCTTGGCATATTTACGACATGAGCGTGCCGGTACTGCTATTTTTGAGGACGAAGAAACCGTCGCGTATTTCTGCTTAATTTCAAACCCTCTTAACGTCCACAGAGGGACAACAGTCCTAATTTCGAGTCAACCGTATCTCCTCAATAGCCAAGCCCGTGTCGTAAATAAGGGACTTTCAATAGACCTGGCGCCCAGCCGACCACCGCACTCGAGAGGCACATAGGGCCCAGCGGAATTTCCCCTTCGTCGCCTAGATCCGGGAAACCTTCCCGCTCCGAGTGACTTGCCCCACCCCCGTTCTCGAAACGCGTGCTAAGGGCACAAGGACGGGGGTAGGTGGTACTCAGGGCATACGCTGATTGGAGTCTTGGCTTTTTGACTTCAACCAATTAGCGTATCGTCTTGAGGTATGGAGGAGTGACCAGTCGAACTCCTCCATATAAAAACGAGTCACTTCGGCGCCAAAAAAACCTCATTCGCTCATATAAAAATATATCGCTTACAACAAGTCGCAATCCGTTAACGGAACATCGATCCATCCGTAAAATCGATATCAAGCCATTAGCACATCGTTCGGTGCCCCCTCAGTAATTATAACGTACATCATTCGGTACGGTAACACGCCGCGAAGCACGTAACACCACAGTGAATCAGTCGTTCAAGATTAAGTTTGCGAACGACAGGACGCAATCGGTAGAACCGGTTGCGCACATTTTGGTCCTTCGAGCCGGATTGCGACCTATCGAAAAACGTGAGTTACGTGCAGTGACGTTTTCGGGAAAAGAACGTACATTACATGACAAAACATTCATAGTGCTGAAGTGAAAGTGACGAACAATTATAAATACAACGACACACGCATCGTCAACTCCAGCAGCCGCATTCTACGGGCTCCACAAGCGAACGGGTCCAAGAAACTGCGCCGATCGGACAAGCAACAACGAACAGCTGGAAACAACCATCGAGGACAACGGACGGTCCCGGTTCAACCTGCAGACATCAGAGCCACTCAAAGGTATGCTCGTAATTCGATTTGCCAATCGTCCATACACCAATCGATTCTTTCCTATCATACCCCAAACGTAACGCTCGAAATGGGAAATCCATCGGAAGACGCGTCCGCAAACACGTCCGCAAACACGTCCGCAAAAATTCGGGACTTCAAGGTCAAGCGACGGACGTTCAAAAGCCAGGTTACGCAATTCGGCAATTGGATCGAAACGTACGTCGATTCCACAAAGGAACGCGTTAAATTGCGGGAGCGACTCGGAAGAATCCGAAATCAATTCGACACCTTTAATAAGATCCAGGACGAATTGAGCGCGTTAGGAAATTTCGACGAAGAAGATGCCGAACGTCAAGCGACAACCAACCAATTTGATGACGTCGTAGCCGCCGCGGTCGTGTTGCTAGAGCATCAAGAGAGACGTGCGACACAGCCATCGTCCGAGAGCTGTAACTCTCCGATCCCATCGGCGTCCTCATACGCGTTATCGGTCAACCTGCCTAAAATCGACCTTCCGAAATTCGACGGTCGTATCGAAACATGGATAACGTTCAAGGACGCGTTTCACACCTTGATCCACACGCAACCGGGGCTAAACAAAATCCAGAAACTGCATTATTTAAGATTGTCGTTATCCGGAAGAGCCGAAGCCGCGATCGGAGCCTTCAGCATAACGGAAGACAATTACGAGGCCGCATGGAAGCATCTCGGCGAAATATACGACAACAAACGAGTGCTCGTATTGCGTCACGCCTCCTTGCTACGCGACACCCCCGCGATGCCAGATGATTCGTCGGAATCTATTCGCGATTTGGCAAATCACATGCAACTGCATATTCGCTCATTGCAAGCGCTCGGCCGAACGTCGAACGACATCGCGAACGATCTTCTGGCGAGCATCCTAATCGCGAAAATGGGAACGGAAACGCGGAAATCGTGGGAACGCACCTTAACAGATACGGAGGTACCGGACGTTAACGAGCTATTTAGATTTTTGCACAATGCGTCGCATCAATCTAAAGAGTATGGAATCACCACCAAACGTTCGACGTGTTACGAAGAATATTCCCAGAAGACGCGAGCGAATCCAACGCGCAATACGATCGGCAATCCGCGTACCCAAGCCGCAACCAAACGACACGTCTACGTGACGAATACCGTTTCGTCACCGCCATCGTCTCCACGCTCGCAACGGAGAACGGCAATTTCATCATCGTACCGAACGCAGAACAACACCGCCGTCATCTCCACATACTAAACGCCAACCAACGCCACCGTAGTCCCCGCACGCTCAACGTCGATCCATGCCTACGTACGGAGCAAAGAAAACGGGATTTAGAAACGCAAAATGCCCGGTTTGCGACGGATCGCACGCCGTCTACCAGTGCCAACGCTTTCTTGACGCCGCGATATCAAATCGCAAGGAGATCGCTCGTGAGGCACATCTGTGCCTTAATTGTTTACAACCGGACCACAGGACCGAGAACTGCAAGGCCGGAGGATGTCGCGTGTGCAACCGGTTGCACAACACAAAGCTGCATCAGGACAAACATCCAGAGACGGAATCGTGACTCGGATCCACAACCAGAGAATCCGACCTCCTGAAGGCCACCAATTTCGCGACCAACGGATCAACCGCGGAACTGATGGCTACCGCGGTCGTACACGTGCTAGATCGCGATCGAAAACCGATCGAATGTCGAACGTTGATGTGGCTACAAACGAGACCTAACGTTCTTCGTGATTCCACGGATCGCTGGACCGATACCAGATCAACAAATCGATCGTTCGCGACTTGCGATACCGCGCAACATAAAACTCGCAGATCCACAATTTCATCGACTGACACATGTGGACATGCTAATCGGCACGGGTCCTACGCTATCGTCCCTCAGCATCGGCCAACATCGACTCTCCCCTCGCAATGGACCTGATCTGATCCTCCAAAAAACACAATTTGGATGGATCATCGGGGGGAGGGCGTCAACAACGACCACGCAAACGAAACGTCGGACACTTCTTACCACTCCCACCTTTGACCTTCAAAGGTTTTGGGAGTTGGAAGAAGTTTCCGAAACGCGTCACTTATCGTCCGAAGAACGAGAATGCGAGCAACATTATCGGGACCACGTCGCGCGAGGCCAAAACGGCCGTTATATCGTCGCGCTCTCGTTCAACGATAAGAAGATCCAACTCGGCGAATCTCGATCGCGCGCCCTCAATCGTCTTCTTTCGTTAGAACTAAATTCCAACGAGATCCGGAATTGCATCGCGAGTATTCGGATATCATCAAGGAATATCTCGACCTAGGCCACGCAAGCGAAGTGGAACCTCGCGACACTGCCGGTTTCTACCTACCACATCACGCAGTGATTAAACCGAGCAGTGCGACCACCAAGACACGTGTCGTTTTCGATGGCTCTGCGAAGTCCAGCAGCGGAGTATCCTTAAACGATACCCTCTTAACCGGACCAACGATACAAGACGACATCTTTGCTCTCCTGGTCAGATTTCGATCGCACGCATACGTCTTGACCGGAGATATCGAGAAGATGTATCGACAATTTCTTGTGAGAACCGAAGACCGTCGGTACCAACGGATCTTGTGGCGAGACAATACCGGGAAAATCAAAACGTACGAGCTCAACACCATAACGTTCGGATTGTCTTCCGCACCGTTTCTCGCCATCAGGAGCATTCACCAATTAGCGGACGACGAAAAGGTTAATACTCCGGCCGCAGCAACCGCCCTTCAGCGTGATTTGTACGTGGACGATTTATTGACCGGAACGAACACCTACAAAGAGGCAATAAATCTACGCGAACAAATCATAAGGTTGCTCAGATGCGGTGGATTGAACATTAGACAGTGGGCTTCAAACGATCCGCGACTCCTAACGGGACTTCCAGAAGCGCAAATCCACACCAAATATTTTGGAGATGCGACGGTCAAGACGCTCGGTGTCTCATGGAATGCGCGTAATGACCACATCATCTATTCCGTGGACCCGAACATCGACACAAGAGCAACGAAACGAACGATCTTGTCCACCATCGCGAAAATATTCGATCCTCTAGGGCTGCTAGCACCGGTAATCACGACCGCGAAGATACTGATGCAGCAGCTTTGGAAGTTGCCGCTAACTTGGGACGAATCTCTGCCTGCAAACATCCACACGGAGTGGACCAATTACATCGAGGAATTACAACGATTACACCAAACGTCGTTCGAACGATACGTCCGTCAGCGCGCCATCCGTACCACAGAACTGCACGGATTCTGCGACGCAAGCGAGCGAGCATACGGAGCTTGCATGTATATCCGATCAATCGATGAACACGGTCGGATTAAAATGAATTTATTATGTGCAAAATCTCGCGTCGCGCCCCTAAAAATGGTAAGCCTCGCAAGATTAGAATTATGTGGCGCCGTACTCCTCGCATCGTTGTTTTCGACCGTTCGCGAAATCAATGCTTTCCATTTCGATTCCGTGAGGCTCTGAACCGATTCGACGGTAGTCCTAAGTTGGCTGAGAAGAGAACCGTGCACGTTAAAAACGTTCGTAGCAAATCGAGTTGCCGAAATCCAAACGAAAACAGTCATCACAGCATGGCACCATGTCAGATCAAGCGACAATCCGGCAGATCTGATATCGCGAGGACAGTCACCAGCAGAATTCCAGAAGGATTCTCTCTGGCGACATGGACCAAAATGGCTCATCAACAACGTCGCGGATTGGCCCGAGCCAACGTTCATTATCGCTACAGAAGTTCCAGAAACCCGGTCCTCCGCTTGTTTTCTAACCACCGCAATCAATAGCAACGAGATACTCGATCGGTTTTCAGACATACAAAAACTAAGAAGAATCGTCGCATATTGCCTCCGATTCAAAAATGGTTCTTGTAGAGAAAAGACATTATCCGTTGAGGAGATAAATAACGCCAACGAACGCATTGTGAGGCTTGTTCAAGCGTCTGCATTCGATCGCGAGGTTCGCGATCTCAAGGCCGGAGCAGATTTACGCGCGAAAAGCCGTCTCCTCTCGCTACACCCCTTTCTGGACGACAAGGGAATCCTTCGCGTTGGAGGCCGTCTCCAAAACGCGCAAATATCGTACGACCAGAAACATCCGATGTTGCTTCCGAAGAAAAGCCACGTGACCGATCTGATCTTACGTCAAGCACATCTGGAAGGCGACCATGCTGGTATTAATACGACATTGGCCAATGTACGACAACAATATTGGCCCATTGACGGGAAAAACGAAATCAAACGAATCATCCGTCAATGCGACAGGTGCCTCCGAATTAATCCACCGGCCGTAAATTACGTGATGGGCACCTTACCTGCGACACGCGTCTCCGAATGTCGACCCTTCGAGAACTGTGGCGTCGATTATTGCGGACCCTTTTACATAAAGGAGAAACGACACCGGAATCGCAACCGAATTAAAATTTATGTAGCCGTCTTCATTTGCTTCGCGACAAAGGCCGTCCATCTCGAGGTCGTCGGCGACATGAGCACCGAGGCCTTCATCGCGGCTTTAAAACGATTCATGGCACGAAGAAGCATATGCAAAAACGTATATTCGGACAACGGTACTAACTTTATCGGCGCGAACAATGAGTTGACCGAGCTATACCAAACGCCACGACCGGACGAGAAGGTACAGCGTTTCCTCGCCGACAAGGCAACCACGTGGCACTTCATACCTGCTCTGTCCCCTAATTTCGGCGGTTTATGGGAGGCAGCGGTAAAGTCATTCAAGCATCACATCAAACGAGTAGTTGGGGAAGAATTGTTTACCTTCGAACAATTCAACACCTTCGTAATCGAAGTCGAAGCGATCCTGAACTCCCGTCCGCTGACCCCCCTCTCATCCGACCCGAACGATCCTTCCGCGTTGACTCCTGCCCATTTCCTGATTGGCACTTCTATAACGAGCATGCCCGAGATTGATTTCAGCGACACTCCAAGCAACCGGTTGTCAAATTGGCAACATATTCAGAAAGTCAAGCAAGACTTCTGGACCCGGTGGCATAAGGAGTATATCCATCAATTAAACGTGCGAACAAGGTGGACCAAGTGTTCACACGAGATCAAGGAAGGATCCTTGATTATCTTGAAGGATGACCATCTCCCGCCGCTATAATGGCACCTCGGACGTGTCGAGAAGGTGCACCCGGGACCAGATGACATCATCCGAGCGGTCACAGTACGGACCAACCAGGGAATCTATCGCCACAACGTAAAACAACTGGCGCTACTCCCAATACCAACAGGCGAACCTCCCCAACCGAGCGCAGCATCACGGAGCGTTGCGGAATCTTGAGCGACACGGTCTCGTGCCCCGTCGCCGCTCCCGCGCAGCTTGAGGTTAAGGATTCTTTTATAGATGCGCTCATCCTCGCGGTTCAGCCGGCTAAGGCAAGACCCCCGCTCCTGCGATACATGGCCACAGGTTTACGGTGTGCGCGTGACGCAAGTAACCCCGGGTTCGTTAGGCCCGTACTGCAACACCGAAGCACTGTCTTGCGACAGCCAGCGTGTCAGCAGCCCCTGAGGTTTCTGTGATTTCTTTCGGAGATCTCATTTCTTTCGTGCACTTTCTGTCATAGTTTACTTTTTTTCCCTTTCCTTTCTGTCTTGGCTACTATTATTTTGCCTTGGTGACACCGTCCACCGGTCGACGATATCTCTCGCAATTGTAGATGCACCGATAGAGAGCTGGATAGCGGCTGTGGGTTCCACCCCAAAAGGACCCTCCGGAGGATCCCTACGATCCACGTTCATCATCACGCCTCACGTCGTAACAGAGCACGTGATGCAGCGAGCTTCGCAGGGCGACGGCAAGCCGCCCCCCTGTATATCTCGAGCACTGTCCGGTGTGTAGAGGTACAGGCCATTACGAGATTCAAGCTTTAGGGCTAGACCCACTGACGAAGTCCAGTGACTCCCCCCTGAATGAACGCTTCACGGCCTAAGGCCAGTAGAGACAAGCTCCCACGAACTCCAGTGAACATCTACAAGTGGAGGTCACCTCGTCTAAATGCCCCGTGAGGAGAATTTGCCACTTACTCTTTCGCCCTCTGTATCGCATAAAAGCCCAAGTGCACCGCGTGGAGGTGAGGTAAGTGGACTTTGACTGAAGCCAGCTCGTCAACTTCGCCGAAGCTCTACCTTATTGTAAGCTAAAACGTACAAGGATGAACATCAATTTCATCGTGGTTTCCCAAAGGGATGCCGGTTCTAGCCTCATACACTCAGTAGATAGGGACATTACGTCAGAGTGATTTTACGTGCGGCAGTTGGCCCGAGATCTTATCCACACGGCCCCCATGGGCGAGGGTTGAGAAACGCTCAACCAGCGCACTCCTGCGGAACACCTCCACAGGAGCTACGGTGTCAACCCGAGATTGCAAGCTCTCCGGGTCTCCCTCGGTGAGAGCGGGACCTTTCTAACATCCCTGCTGACTCTGCAGGCCAGTGCCCGAGCTGGGATGACGCAGCTCACCCGCCGAGGCGATCCAGCGCCTCTAGCCTGCGATGTAGGCTATACCACTGCCCCCGCGAGTCCAGCCCTAGGTGGACGACGGAGGGAGAAACCCCCCTCCGTGGGCTCACTTGTCAACCCCCGCGGTACCAGTGTTCGAAGTCGTACCGGTCATACTCGTCGTGGGGTTTACCCACTACCCATTGCGACCCTTGCAAGTCTCGACCTGGTTTCGGCCAACTCGAAAGCCTGGGGACGTCGCTCCCCAAGGAATATGTCGCCCGAGGACGACACTTCCCACCTAGGCTCCTCAGCACACCACACACACTACACGCTCACATTCATCCCTCTCTTCAGAAACACATTTTTCGCATACGCACAGAAACACTCATACGTTCCCTTGCTTTCTATCACACCACTCACATCCACACTACCATCCTCCCCACACGTACACCACAGGCACTCAGGTCCCGGAGGTCCTCATACAACTCGCATTCGGTCAACACATGCTTCCAGTCCTCACATTCCGCGCCACATCTATACTGTTCACTGTTGCCCAAACCAATCTGAAAGAGAAACCCATTCATACTGCCGTGTCCTGTCATCAAACAACATGCATGCATACTCGGATTAAAACAACCATTCTTCACTGCAAATTTAACATCCCTCACATACTCATACGTCACTCGCCCTTTTTCACCTTCATCCCACCTTCTCTGCCACTCAGCATACACACACTCATTGACTTAATTAATTCTCTCTCGCAACAACCTCTCACTCTGGTGTTGAACATACACGCAACCTCTCATACCGATATCCACTCCGTTTTTTAATCTCCACATCGCGTCACGTCTCAGACATTCAAGGTCCCAAGGTAGCGCACCCATCAACACCTGCATACATTCAGTCGACACGATTCTGCACACATTCACACACGCATACAACGCTACCCGTTGGCATCTATTCATCATATCCCTTGCATACCCAGACTCCATTGCATCACACCAAACACTCGCTCCATACATCACACATGTAACAAACAAACCCTTGTAAATCACACGCATACTTTTCCTTCTCATATCCCACTCACGCTTCAACACTCTCCTCATTTGCCCCACTACATTCATAATTTTCTTCCTCAGCCATTCCAAATGTACCTTAAATTGCATTCCCTCACTCATCCATGCTCCTAGATATTTCATTCTCTCAACACACTTTACTAATTTTCCATTCATTCGCACACACGGACGCCGATACGCGGCTACACTCCCATTCATTAACATAAACACTGTCTTGCTTTCGGACACACGAACACCTACATTCTCACCCCAATCACACACAACAGGCATCCACTCTGTTACCTTTCGCTTTACTTCCACTCGGTTCTGCCCGTCGACAAGCAACAACAAATCATCCGCATACGCAACACATTTACATTCACACTCAGTCAGTCGCCATAGGAGCCCATCCATCATCAAGTTCCAGATGAACGGACCAGAGATGGACCGCTGCGGACATCCACGCTCTACGTTCTTCCACACTGTGTCATTCGCCCCACTGATGCATGCAGTGCGCCCCTGGGAGTAACTTCTCCACAGGGGCATCACTTCACACCCAATCTCATTCAACCTCTCAATCACCCGCAACCATTCCAAGTTATCAAACGCTCCTTTGAAATCAACAAACATATCCAATACATACTTACTCTCGCTCTCATTCACATACTCTCTCACCCTTTGCCATGAACTCTCCGTCGAACGGCCCCCGTGAAAGCCGTGCTGTGCATCGTTCATTCTACCTTCCACTCAACGCTCAATCCTTTTAACCATCATTCGTTCAAGACATTTACCCAGCACAGACAACAAACAAATCAGGCAGTACGACCCGGCCTCCGAACGCGGTTTATCGGGAGCCTTCGGCAAAACAACCACTCTAGCCATTTTCCATTCCGCTGGGAAACAGCCCTCACGCAAACACATATCATACACAGTCGACAACCATCCCGGAATTGCACAACAAATTGCTCTTAGCATTTCCGCAGTCACAACATGCATGCCAGGTGCTTTGCCTCTCTTAGCCAAGGCTACTGACTTATCAATCTCTTCCCATTCAAAATTCCTTTTAACAACACTCGCTGTATCACTCAGCCTCGTAACAACACTCATTCTTGTGGCCGGGGAGAAGCAGTCCATCAAAATCTCACTGCACTCACGCCACGTGGAATATTTTCTATCATCAACATTCAATGCACTCAGTCTCTCCCTCACATTCTTTCCTCGACACATGCTGTACACCGGGTCCCACGGATCCAGGTTTAACGACACACTCACAAACTGCCTCCAGTCATTTTCTTTCACTCACCACATCTCACGTTTATATTCATTAAGCCGCCTCTTATACTCAGCCTTTCTTTCATTAACATCCACGCATTCTCTCTTTCTCGCATTCTGCCATAACTTTCGGCACTTTCGCACATTACCTTTCATAATTCTCAATGCTGTCGTCCAACATGCAACATTCCTACCACGCCGCGGCTTACTTACTTTCATCCATTTGTCGCTCGCAACCCGGATCCATTGTGAGACCCATCTCAGCATTCCTTCCACGCTTGTCTCATTCATTGCATCCACACCTTACAACTTTGCCAGTTCTCACAACTCATTCATATACCCTTCCTAGTCCACACCCTTACATATCCATGTATTACTTTCGACCAACACACTCGACGCACTCACTCCGTAAATCATGCGCACAAGAATCATGCTATGATCACTTATGCCCTAGTCATGCTTCACTTCCCATTCATACCGACACCCAGCAGGAACCCCATTCACCAGAGTGACATCAAATATCACTCTGCCCTCTCATACCCGAGAAAGTATAAAACTCACTCGGCTCATTCAGCACAATCATCTCATTCGCCAAAATCCATTCTTCCAAAATTCCACCACGCATCTCATTCTCACGACTGCGACCTCCATCCTTGCTGAACCACAAGGGGGATGCATTTACAACTATACCGATCAATACACGCTTCCCACTGAAGCACTCACACACTCTGTCCATGTACCTCAGGCACGGTTCGATATCCTTACCGTATCTGCAGTACATGGACACCACATACAACTCACCGAAGTCTCCCTTCATCCACACACACACACACCATATTCATCAGTACATTCACTCACACACATAGCTTCAACAGTTGGATCGTTAATCACAACTGCTGCCCTAGCAGGAGCACTTTCGCACACAAACACTCGCCATCCAGCCGGTAAACCTTGCAAGAGGGCAACAGACACACAGCGCTCACACATCACACTGCCCAAATCACACATAACCGCATACGCCCTCTGACAATTACACTGCAACACATTCATACTCCTTTCAATCATCAGTTATCCTCGCTTTCTCACGCTCTAACATTCTCACATAATTCGGACACTCGACGGACAGGACCGAATGGTCCGACTTCCTACCTTTCAATTTATAATTTCGGCGTATACTCTCTTTTTGCACTGTTCTTTCAAGTGCCCACTCTCACAGCATTTAGAGCACAGTCTCTCTTTCATACTACACTCTCTCATCATGTGCCCAAAAGCAAGACACTTAAAACACCTTAGGACGTTCACAAAATCTCTCACTGTACATGACCTCCAATTTACATACACTCGTCCTTCACTCATTAAGACATCACGCATTCTTTTCGTCACTTCCAAAATCACATTACCCACATCCGCTCCTTTCTTGTTCATTCTACTCACGATATGCACCCTCTCTTTGAATTCGCTCACACTCGCACATTCACTCTTCACATTCTTCTGATATAATTCATTCATAAAGCACTCGTTCGTCATCTCGTTCGGAATATCATACACCACTACCTTGGGACCTATCTTCTTAGGTGCCTCAACTTTGAGACCCAAGATATCAAAGGTCTTACACTCGCTAAGCAGTTTCATCTCCTTCTAGCTGCCAGCCTCAATAGCGAGACCGCCAGTTCTCGTCTTTCGTACCGCCTTTATGCGCACATTCAAACTTCCACTCACATTTATCAACACCTTTTCTTTCACCTGCTCAATGGTCATCTTCACACTTTCATCCTTAGATTTCACTACAACAGCATACACATTCTTCTTTTCACTCACACACGTAGCACGCTTACCATCACTCACACTCACACTCTTCGCAGCATCTTTAGCTGCAACACTAGCGAAGGATACGGCCTGCTGTGTCATCATAACCTGCCTCACATGCTTCTCGCACTCATCCAGCCTTCTTTGTAGCCTCTCGTTCTTCGCAATCATCCTCATAATTTGCTCTTCATATTCACTCATGCAATTCAAAACAAATTCACTCGTAGCTTTCGACACACGATTCCCATCCATAAACACAAACTTTCTCATTCTCGCACCAAT
>JAOPTO010001906.1:0-53891 GCA_033822845.1 Tetrapedia diversipes | reverse complement strand
TTGTTAATACGATTACGCCTAAACGGTTGAATGGATTTCAATGAAATTTAATATTCCAATTTTAAATTTTCCTCTCAAGACCTGGTTAGATGTTGAATAAAATTTGTTAAAAAATAATTATGGTTACCTCTTAAAGTTACAGGACTACCTTTCATTTCCTAAATTTAAAAATCTGCTTTATATTTAAGCATAAAGTGTATTTAACTAAATGTAGATTATTAAACGACAAATACTTTGATACTCTGTGTTTAAAAAACTCGACTAAGAAATATATTGTATTAAAATAAATATATGCCCTAGTCTTTGAATCGCCGGAAGAGGGAGAGTGGTATCGACAAAGGTTATGAACTGTCAACGCTGAGGTATATTTACATTGGTGTTCCAGCCCGGAACACCGTTTATTTGGATTATACAATACAAATTAGAAAGAACCGATATCAATTTATTTTTCCTCCCGATGTATTGGCCCGGTTGGTGCCCAACGTTCCGGCTCGTCGGGTAGGTCAGGATCTTCACCTGTGAACATTGTGGACTGTATTAGTTTTACAATATAAATATTTATTATTCTTAGGTCCGAATCGTCGGCTTATTGCACGGCGTTAATCCGTGTCGCGACGATTTCTTGCGGCGGCAGTTAATCCTGTTAAGAGATTAGTGTTGAGCATCGCAATGCTCAACACATATAGATCAGACGCGTCGGTGTGTTTAGACCACGTCTTGGTAAACACCAAGGATCTACTCTCTCATGTGTGTATTCGACTTGTCTACTACATAGACGATTCTATCGTAATACACACAACGTCTTCTTTCCGTTCGTTTCCCTTGCGTGTGTGTTGTAAGTACACACGCAATGCGTAGTCCCTGTATAGGCCAGGTACATGTACCTGCAGAAACTGCAGAGCGCCTCCAGTATTTCTTTCGCAGAGCGGCTGGGGCCTCCTCGCATTGTTTCTACAGTATGGGTGCATGCCCCGCCGGGGCTACACTGCGACAGGCGTAGCTCAGTAGCATCTTAGCCATTGCAGTTTAGAAGAAACGAGCGTAGCTCAATCGTGCACAGATTGAGCGTATTCTATGGCTTTTACAAGATTCCCGTGCGTGAACGGGCGTCCCCAGATTCACTTGAATGCAACGAGAATAGGAAGTAGTATCCTCCCCTAGAATACACCTGCTGATGGTAGGCAGGTTTTAAAGAAAGACGTACCCTATTCTGTGGACGTGCATCCCTTTAATGCTTCACGGGTCGGACAGCAGGGATACACGTGACAGCGATAGGTGATTATTGCCGTCTTTGTCGAGTTCCGAAAGTCGGAGATCATCGACTGTTCTTTCCTCGTGTCCAGAGGAATCCAGGTGTGATTTTTGTCGGTGAACCAGATGCAACTCATGTTTGTTCACCGACATCACGGAGCTACAGGATGCAAAATGCTTGAATCTAGAATTGGAGAAAGCCTCGTCCAATTCTAGAGTCTCCCGTACGTTGACCGATGTACGTAACCACGAATATCGCGACGTTCCCGTACCTTTATTCACGACAAACTTCTACTCCGTGATTATTTCCGTTTAAGACTAAAATATCCTTTGCAGCTCTAGGCGAGATTTTAAAACGGAATGCGCCTTCGTCTGCGTGCACTCGGTATTAAATACCACGCAGACGAAGTATGTCTTTCTCTCTCACTCGCATATAAACGCCCTTTCTCCAAACGTTAGTTAAAATTTCAAATTTGACGAGCCACGGACGTTAGGGATTCGTTAAACATCTTTTTTCTACCTTGCGGCTCGATTTCCTCGAGCAACAAATGCCAAGGCCGCGTCGATGTTTACCGAATCTGCCGTTAAACATTACTCGATTACCGTTGCGTTTAAGAATGTACAATTCAGAGGTCGCGAATCCAGGGGCGTCGCTATGCGCGATATCGCCCGAACCTCTTTCCGAAATGTACTTTTTTTAACACTCTGGTTTAATTAAATTTGTGAAAATGGGTATCCACTCTTGGCCAGTACCGTGCATGCTATAGTAGCCTTCGATAGAATAATATATGTTTGACTCGATTTTATATTTACAAATTAATAACATACAACATGCATGTTACCTCTCGATGAAAACCGCGGGAAGGTGGTGGTTTCTTCCATCAGGAGGGAAATGCAAACAATTTGGCATGCAATTCTATAACGTCGCGATATTCGTGAAAAAATTAAAAGAAACTATAAATACATCAACTCGTAATAATACCAATTTCTAGTGTCATAGGTCGTTGAAAAAATTTGTTAGAGAATTGAGAATCCGCGTAATTTACGCTCTCCGACCGCTTGTGTTTTGTTTTTGACGATCACGTTGCGCGGCATTTAACGGTTAAATTGTATCAAATTTTATCTCACAGCTGTGAACGAAATTCGTAATCGATTACTAATCGATGACGAATTTCTCAGCAAATTATGTACATTCGGTCCACTTTTGGCTTTATCAAACTGCGAAAGAGATATTTCCTTCAGAAATGTTCTCTTTATTGCGCAGAAATTCGGCGGTTTCGACGAAGACGGTTTGCAAAAAGAATGGGCAATGTTACATTTGGACTTTGCACATGACAAGGAGAATTTAGTACATAAGAAGTTCGATGAGTTTTGGAAAACAATCTTGATAATGCGAAACAGTTTAGGCTCTTTTAAATATCCTTCTTTACAAATGTTATTAAATTCAATCAGATGTCTGCCCAATTCGAACGCCGATGCTGAAAGATCGTTTTCCATGCTTCCCGACGTAAAAAGCAAAAAACGAAACAAGCTCGGTTCGGCCACCGTTAACGGAATTTGCGTCGTGAAATCGGCATTAAAGGCAAACGGGGATAAAGCTCAGACCATGGAGGTAGATGGTACCCAACTATCTCTCATGTCATCTGATATTTTATGTTCTAGTTCTGTCAAGCAACAGAAAAGTAAATTACGGCTATATGCCGCCGATGATGGCAGCATCACGGATCCTCCCCCTTTGTCGGATAATGCGAATTAACAATGTCCAAAATATTATCAATTCCATTTTAGTTTTGGACATCGTTAACATATAAATAAGTAATCGATTTTCCTCATATTATTTTTATGCTTTTCATGCTGTATATTCGCTTACTCGCTTATATAAATATAAACCATCATTATTTTTGAATAAATTTTATTCAAAATTTGACCAGGTCTTGAGAGGAATATATAAAACTGGAATACAAAATTTCATTAAAATCCATTCAACCGTTTAGGCATAATCGTATTAACAAATGCGTAAAACTAAAAAAAAGTTCATTTTTAAATAATCAAAACGTGATCAGGGGGTCTTAAAACCTGTTTTTCTGCGACAAAAATTTTGTCGAAATTTTTGTTCATTACAAGACAACATCCTTGCATGTCGAAAAATGAAAATAGGCAGTCAAGATCCCGCGCGGCTCGTGCCGCTGGCTTGCTTTCAAACATAGGATGAATTTTAACGCTTCAAGAGCAAGAGAGAAAGACTTTCATTTGTTTTCTCTCTCGATTTCCCGAAGTCGTCCGAAACGCTGAGCTCATGTACACGCGTCTCCTGCGGTAGTGTGCGTAGTGGTGGGGGGTGTTCTCGAGAACCCCGGTCCCCAATCTGGCATCAGAGCTGGACAGAACGTCTTGTTGATTTTACGTGCAGTACCTGGCATAGCCTTACCTACACGGCCCCCATGGGCGAGGAGTTGGGATACGCCCAACCAGCGCGCAGCCGCCACCGCGCACGGCTGCTACCTTTTTAACCGACCAGTGCAAGCTGTCAGATACCCTGGTGTGGGGGGCGACCTTTCTAAAATCACTTCCAGCTTTGCAGGCTGGCGCCCGAGCTGTTTGAGCGCAGCTCACCCGCCGGGTTTTCACACCCTCGCCCGCGATATGGGCTATACCATCTGCCACCACGAGGCCAACACCAAATAGGTTGACTGAGGGGGACACCGACCCTCGGGCTAACAAGTCAACCTCCCGTGGTACCAGTCTTAGAGTCATACTGGTCATACTCCAGGCTGAGTCTCCGAAGAGACCCGCTACCTAATAGGAGCTTGCACCCCATGGCCTAGGTACGCCAACGATTCAGGCGCCTCGGGTTCGTCAAGCCCGTACTGGAGCCTCCACCGGCCACCCAGCCCCTGAGGGGATGCTCGCTGGACAGTGGGAACTTCAGCGAGCGCGAGCACTCGCTTGCCCTGTGTCCCTCCCCTCCACAGCGGTAGCAGCGGGCACCCCTGTCAACCGCCGCCGAACACTGCTGCCTCGCATGCCCGACCTCGAGGCACCGACAGCAGCGAAGCGGCCGCCGCTCCAGGGGCTCAATACGCGCCATAGTTCATCCGACGCGTATCTTGCCAGCCCTCGAGATCCTCACGGCGGCCTCAGCGGTGCACTGCACCCACGCTGAGCCCATCCCCCGGCGGGAGCTACGGATAGCCCCCACCTTGACACGGGCCGCCACGCAGCCGCCCGCCTCCGCCAGAGCAGCCGCCACCTCGGCCACACCGACGGACTCGTTCAGTCCCCTAACCCGAAGCTCAACCAGCTTCACGGGCCTGGACACACTCACCCCCGTGCCGGACAGGGCCTCGGCCATCTTCTGGGCCAGGCTAGTAGCCTTGGCCACCATGTCTTTCCGGCGATCTCGAGGATGAGACCGCCGGTCATGGAGCGCTTCGGGCGCACACCCTCAATGCCCAGGTGTGCCAGACAGATCCGCTCCCTCGCAGTCGCCAGAGCCTGGACATAAGTGCAGCCCACACCAGGCGGCACGGTGAGGGCGACAGCGGCAGTCCTCGGAGGGCGCTGCACCACCGGAGCCGCAGCGGTCCTCGCTCCGCCGTTCACAGGGGCCGGTTTTGCCCGCCGTCTGTCGGGGCCCGCCCCCGAAACGATGGGACGACCGCCTGAGCCGCGCGCGGCAGCCGCCGATGCAGCACGGCGTCTCTTCCGGCGCCTTCGCGTGACCTCGCTCCACGGCTGCTCCTTCGGCGGCGCGACCCGAACGCTCTGCTGCACCGCCACAGGGAGCTCTGCAGCTCGTCGAGCAGCCACTCCAGCGTCGAGTATCGCCTTCCCGGACCCCGCCATGTCGCCAGAGACCATCGGCGCCAGCTCCGCCCTCAGAGCCGACAATCTCTCATCCACCATCCTGGTGATGCTGGCAACCAGATGTTCCATGCCAGCACCCCCCGGAATATCCCCCATTCGTGGATCTGCCACGGACCGCACCGTTGACGCCGCCGGCGTAGCAGCCGCCGATGCAACCACCGCATCTCGGGCCCGAGCGACCCGCCGAGTTGACACGCTCGCCGCCTTTGGAGCCGCCCTCATTTTGGAGACGGCGTCCTTCACCTGAGCCAATTCCCTCCGTACCTCCTTGAGCTCGGCTCGCAGCTCCCGATTCTCCTGCTTCAGCCAGGAGGCATCGGCGCTCGCCGTGGACCGCTTCACTAGCTCAGCTGCTACCACCTTCGCGGTGAGTGCAGCCACGCGGAGCTTTCGCACGAAGCGGCACTGGAGGTCCTTGGAGCCGCACGAGACCCCTTCGACGGCTCTCATATTCTCAAATATGAGGCCGCCGAGACACCCTGAGACCTCCTTCCTCATTGATGCCTCCAGCTCCTCCTCTTTCGGCAGCGAAGCTCTCGAGGCCCGAGAGTACCTCGCTGATGCCGAATCATCGCCAGGGGAGGAGATAGTTCTCGCCCGCTTCCTCACCGAACGGCCGCCCTGTAGCAGCAGTGTACGGCCGCCGCTAGATGAGTCGGAAGACCATCCCGCGACGTCGGGCCCCACATCACCCGCGATGGATGCCGACCGATGGTCGACCCTCCCCGAAGGCACATCATTCAAGCCAGTCGCATTTTCCGACGTGGCGGCCTGACTGCCCGCCGCCAAGGTCCCGCGGTCGCTGGTTAACGATCCGTAGGGGCCCGCTCGAGAACCACCCATCGGGCCGGCACTGGGGTTCCGACGCCCCCTGCACCGTAAACGTTCGATCCTATAGTTGTGCTGTCCATAATTGTTCTTTAAAAAAGTCGCCATGTCGTCAACGATGATATCCGTCCTGTTACCACACACTCTTTCGCACTCTTGCCCCGACAAAGTCGGTGCAGAGTCCCAGGGAGCCCCTCGTGGAGGTGAGGTGTGTGGATTTGGTCAGTAGAGTCCCGCCAACTTCACCGAAATTTTCGTCCTAGTGAGACGATGCCCAGGATACCCGCCTTGCGGTGGGAACCCAGACATTTACTCACTATTCAGAGGAATATCAATTCCATCGGGGTTTTTGACACGACCGTCCGCCGTGAAAGACTGTACCAACCTTGTGCTCCCCCGGAATAAGAGAGCCTAACCCAAACATTACTTAAACCTAACTATTCTACCTAGTAAATAATTTACCGGAATAGGTTCTGGTTAGGCCTTTTTATTCCAGCCGCCTTTAGGCGGCCGGCCACGCATTCATGTTCTGTTTCAATTTTCTTTGTTGACATTATTCGAAGTTGGAAAGATTTCAGCCATTATTTCGAAAAATTTCATTACTCGATCATTAAAATCACATTGTCGACAGAAGAAGAATTCATCTAAATAGCCTACATAATGTATTTGGCAAGTTCCATACTTTGGAATTATACACATTATACATTATTCGTCGTTGGTCACTATGCCGTTATTTATTAGAAACCAGACATAAGAGACGATCATGAGTTGACGCATACAGACTCGCAGACGCGTACATATAGATAGAATTCATTGTAGTAGCAACAATTGTTTTAAGGAAAAATCTCGGAAGCTCAGGCCGAGCGGCGGTTATATGTATAGAAAAAAGTTGTTCAAAATGTTGTTTTTTACAATATATTTAAAAATATGCTCCTCCAGGTCAGAGTATAGAGGTGCCAAATTTCCAATTGTAATGTTTTTAAATTTCAGTATTACTTATGTAAAGGTACCGAATGCGCGAGTGAAAGAATGGATAGGGATGTGTGTGAGTGTGTGTTTAGCGTTTGTCATTTGTTCTTCCTCAATTAGCCTTTTCGAATGTTCGATGGCAGTTAATGCTAATGCGTAGCACAGATGCGCCTAAAGGGCCTTCACGAATCTTCAATGCTGGTAACCTCCACCAGCTATCCTAATGTATATAAAAGGAGATGCATGCCCACCAAGCGACATTCGATGATTTAACAATCTACGATTTTGTAATTGACGATGGGGCGACTCGACGGCGCGACGATCTTACGTGTATCCAAGTTTATAATTAATTAATTAAAATAAAGATTCTCTTACTATGTGCCTGACCCACAAATAAATCCTACAATTATGTTATGAGTAATTATATATTGTCGATATTTATAATTTAAGGATTACTGTATACCTTGTACTTTTGCTATTAATTCTATACTAACATTAAATATAATAATTATTAAGCATTCTATTTGGTTCCATAGTCTGATGTAAACTTCTATTTGATAAATCGGTTTTAATAGTGTTACAGGACGGTCGTACCAATATCTCCGAACGTACGTACTCGAGCGGTATTCGGAGTCCATCGTTCTCAACATGTACACAGAAGTAATTAATCAACAATTGAATTAGTATTAGAACTAATTAAAGACAATGATATATAAATACGGTAGAGTTTTTTAAAACAAGTATACAAGAAGAAAATAAAGATTTTATGTTTCGTTTCAGAAACAATTGTTGCTTTTCTTCCCACTTCGGGACAAAGTAAGTATTTAGTAATTACGGAATAAAGTATATGTAGAAAATATGAGTATGAATAGAATGAATGAAACTAGTAATTAAACTGCTAACAGGTACCGAATTCTACAAAATATCTCAATCTTCGTCCGATATATTTTGCCTACGTTCGAAGTATATCCATATCCATCATTTGAAGATGAATTTCCCTAAATAAATAAAGAAATAAATTAACAATGTGGATTGTTAGCGCGAATGACGGACTCAATTACGCCTTGTCGCCGGCAAAATTAATCTTAGGTGACTGATTTAATTTGGTGGTGTTACGTGCGTCGTTTACTTATGCCGATGGTGTACGTTGCGATTATTCCGATGCACCGAATGATGTGCTACAAGACGCCCGACTGTTGACTTGTAGATGCTATGAACGATATAGATTGCGACTTGGATAATTGCGTTAAGACGATGTATGTTGAGTTACTATTTGTATTATTATGTGTTATTACGTGTTATTATACTCGCGACGCCCAAATGACTCGCTTTTATATGGAGGAGTTCGGATGGTCACTCCTCCATACCCCAAGACGATACGCTAATTGGTTAGAGTAAAAAAATCAAGACTCCAATCAAGGTATGCCCTGAGTACCACCAACCCCGTTCTTGTGCCCTTAGCACGCGTTGCGAGAACGAGGGTAGGGCGAGTCACTCGGAGCGGGAAGGTTTCCCGAATTTAGCCGTCGAAGGGGAAATTCCACTGGGCCCATGTACCTCTCGAGTGCGGATATCGGCTAGACGCCATGTCTATTGAAAGTCCCTTATTTACGACACGGACTTGGCTATTGAGAAGACACGGCTGACTCGAAATTAAGACTGTTGTCCCTCAGTGGACGTTGAGAGGGTTTGAAATTAAGCAGAAATACGCGACGGTTCCTTCGTCCTCAAAAATAGCATTACCGGCACGCTCATGTCGTAAATATGCCAAGGAAAACTTCCCGCTGTTGTTCCGTTGAGCGGAACATGTATGAGTAGGTGTCATTATCATTTACTGCCAACAGCTTTACCATAACATTGCACAGTCAAGTAGTCAAACAAATCAAACAGTATTACTTGCAATATTTTCGACATTCCTAAAACTGATGCTGTGCCTGCCATTCTAACAACTGTAAATACACAAACCGTGTGTTGCTGACAAGAAGCCTCATCTAAGGGATATGGATCTAATTGATCTTCGAACAAGGGACGCGTTTCACCTCACACGCATTTCTGGCTTTAGCTTACTATTGACTCAAACTATCAGACATATCAAATACTTCATCAACGCGCGATATTAAGATCCTAAACCTGGTGCTTTGGGAGCATCTAGAGCAGAGCTGCATAACTGGTGTACAGTAATTACGCTTAGCTTATGCATTTATTCCACTTCCTTCATTCGTATCTCATGTTTCAATCAGCGTTACCATATCGCGTCACAAAGTCCTCCCACCCTTCGCGGTATCCATCGCTTACTCCGCTTTTCTACCGATGCTACTCGTGCCGATTGAGATCGAGTAGGGGGAGAATAGCGGGTGTGCGTAAACCCGTTGTTCCTATCAAGCCGTATTTTTATATGTATTGCATCAGGTAGTATGGAACAGCCGGGGAAACCTGTTATTTTCACCACTTAGACTCAGCGGTGCAGGGTAAGCGGAGGACCTCGCTGGCAGTCAAAGTATGAAGAGTAAGAGTAACGCTATTTCCCCATATTGGTAACGATATTCTAGGAAGCGAACAGATGAACAGACAAGGAATTCGTCTGGCTCCTATGCTGTCTCGCAAGACTTCCTGTCAGCTGCACATGATACATCTAGGTATAAGAATTCATGAGACTTGCGAGCTATATCTGCAGACTAACAAATCACAGTCGATGACATTACCAGTACCATCTCATAGCCCCATTATTGTTTTAGGCCAGTGCTGTACATGACTTATAGCATTCCATTGATTTTATTCGTAGTTCGTATCTCGACATGTCAGTTATCCCAACTTTCGTCCAAAGCGATGGCGGGGCAGTTGCTAGCAGATGGTAGTGGCAACGATTCGGCTGCGTTTTGTCAATCCCGAGACACCAGCTCATAAGCGTCAGACACAAAGTGATGAATTTATTGCATGGTTACGTATTTAGAGTGGTAGGTCTAGCATCAGTGATAGGGATGTCGGAAGTGTAGTAAGCAGTATTATTTGACTTGTTGGAGTGCCATAGCTACGCAGCTCTGTTTTAAACGAAGGTTGAGAGACATCAGTTACGAATGCAGGAACTGGAATTAACAGAGTGGCTAAGCGTGGTTACTACGTCGACAGTTGTGCAGCTTTGGTCTATACCGACATAACACCATAGCAGGGATATTCCGTTATCTGCATCACTTAGCTTCATCAGATGTAATAGGATAGTAACTTAGAATATTAGTACAGTATAAAATATAAGTATTTGAAATATTGATAAAGTCCCTGATAAAGGACCTCAGTAGAAAAAGCTTTCCACTGCTTCTCAAATTTGTTCACCCTCCTTTCTCTTTTG
The DNA here is from genome assembly GCA_033822845.1 of Tetrapedia diversipes. Lineage (NCBI taxonomy): Eukaryota > Metazoa > Arthropoda > Insecta > Hymenoptera > Apidae > Tetrapedia > Tetrapedia diversipes. The sequence continues at coordinate 43,633 of JAOPTO010001906.1, read as the reverse complement.
TACCACGTGCAAGACAAACTGGCGAATGAATTCGATCGCACACGTAGCATAGGGGATAAAGCTTAATGTTCGATAACGATTTTTAGACTGTTCGTTCGATTCGGACATATGCGAACGCGGACAAAGCTAGGGGGCTATTCTTATAGAAGCAGCTATAAAATTTTGTATCTGGTACGTTCACATAATTTACGATTTCCAAGCCACTCTTCATTTTATCGCAAGCTTTACTTAAGCGGTTTCATTTTCCTATAGATATGTCTTAATCATACTGGAAAATGTTTACAGTGTTTTTGCATGTACATCTTCTCTCCCAAATTATACGTTACACGGCGAAAACTAAATTTTGTTTCTGATATTATAAATTACGGATACAAGAACACTTCTGATAGCCTTTGTTTAAGTAATGATGTTTCAGTTTAACTGATTATTACTAGAAAATTAATACGTTCGATTAATTCTAGGTTAGGTCGGCCGGATTGAGGGAAAGGTATCTTTTAAAATAAACAACACAGTAGTATGGGGAAAAATAATAAATTTATTAAATCCCGTGGAGGGGGTACAGCCCCGGAGTCTGGCGGGATTTAGCCCCTCCTCCTTCTTTTTGTTGCCGGGACCGGAGATTGTCTCGGCCTCCTGCAATTCACAAATAAAATAGTGAATTAGCGGCTGTAAGTGTGTTTACGCACTTACGCCGAATATCCCCACTCAGCCGATCGGTGTGCCGATTCGGTGGGATGGGAGGCTCCTCTGCATTCGCAGGGAGCGGTGTGGACTGTATGTACTCGACAGAAAACGTCAACTAACGTGTCTGCCGAGGATAGACGAAAGCAGTCGAAATTAGCCGAACGTGCTTTCGTCCTGTGTTTTTGCCGATAGTATGGCAATAGAGAGAGCGGTCGTAATACGCCTACTCTCTATACGCTTATTACAGCGGCGTGGACCCTTGCGTCCTCTTATTCCTCAATGGCTCTACCGCTTGAGTTGCTATGCCACTCAGACGTGAATCGACCAAGAGGTTCCTATGCGACTCGCACGGAACGTTGGTGTCTTCTTAAACGCCCTCGTTGGGGAGCACCAGCGAGTAGAGACCGGCAGCTGTTTCACTGCTCAATAGAGGCTGACCGGTGTGTATACACCGCGATCACTTAAGAACGCTGAGCTCCTTTGCGTTGCGCAAGGAGTAATCAGTGTCTTTTAATAACGGTGTCGCGGGAGAGCACGAGCCGTCAGGAGCGGATTCTCCGCGAGTTCTGGAGAATACTGTACAAATTCCTTGCTTTAGCAAGGAATGACCAATGCCTCTTTATGCGTTCTCGCGGGCAAGGGGCTTCGAGGAATTAATGGTGGACTTTTATCCGATAATGCGGAGTCCTCCGATTCCTCTCAGCGATTCACTTACGAGACAGATTAGACTCAATCTTCTCGTAAGGTCTGGAGCTCGACCTCGAGATTCCAGTCATATAACAAGCTTCTTTGGCTCTTTGGTGCTGCTGCGGGTAGCCCGTCGACACACCACACGAGTGAAAAGAAAGCTGTATGCAAATTATAACCCTCATATGCTAGGGTGAGGAGAGACTTCGACCTCGTTGTCACTCGCTCGGTTGCCAGAAACAGACTGAACGCGATCGGCCGCTTGACTGGCACGTTCGCGTTCGTGTTGACAATTGCCGTAAGGCGGCGTTATCAACGTGATAGCGTCTTCTATTTCTCTTCTCTGTTGTCTCTCTTTCTCTCTTACGCGACCTCGCCGATAGATGCGCGTGGCAATTTGGATTTGAAATCGTAACCGGCGCATCCCGAGGTCGCTGGTATATTATTATTTTTTCTCCTTTTTTTGCCTTGCTCACCGTTCCTCGGTGGCAAGGTAATTGGAGCAATAACCGACGAACTACGCGGTTAATGTACCAACGGCTCGAATTTAAACATTAGATATACAACAACATAGTGTGTTTTCAGTGACTTCGGCAACACACCCACAGTAACAGTTATATAATTCCAGAGAACAGCGGGAGCTTTTGTTTACGAAATCATGCAAGCGCTCTTTCATTTCTGTACTCCCCTTCGATGCATCATCGCCTTATGCCGTTTTCATTCCAAAATCGAGAGAGACAGAGGAGAAAGATCACCGAAATCAGAAGGTTCCTCTTTTCCGACAGGTTATTTTATAGTCACTTGTCTGATGACGTTCATTCTACCAATTGGGAAAATCTGCTACGCGTAAGCCGTCATTCTCGTCGATATTTTGACGTTCGAATAATTTAGTTCTGGGATATGTGTTTATATTATGACAGTCATAGTTACGTCCAATCTTATTTATAATGAGTGTTTATTATTTCAGATTTTTATTCGTTAATGATCATTCCGCAGGTTCACCTAAGGAAATCTTGTTACGACTTTTACTTCCTCTAAATGATCAGGTTTGGTCATCTTCCGGGCAACATCGGCAATGTCGAGACATTGGCCGCGCACCAGCCTGAAGACCGCAATATACCATTCAATCGGTAGTAGCGACGGACGTAATCAACGGGAGCTTATGACTCGCACTTACTAGGAATTCCTCGTCCATGGGGAATAATTGCAAGCCCCAATCCCTAGCACAGAGGAGGTTTAGCAGGTTACCCTGATGAACCACGCTGAAAACATGACGATTCCTTCAGTGTAACACGCATGCAGCCCAGAACATCTAAGGACACCACAGACCTGTTATTGATCAATCTCTTGCGGCTAGAAACCGCCTGTCCCTCTAAGATTTGTTTGCACGATGGTAGTAAAAACCCACCGACCGATGCCGCGGACCTTCGAGATACCATAAGGTACGTCTACTTAGCAGGCTAGAGTCTCGTTCGTTATCGAAATTAACGAGAAAAATTGCTCCACCAACTAAGAACGACCATGCATCACCACCCACAGAATCAAGTAAGAGCTAGCAACCTGTCAATCCTTCCGGTGTCTGGGCCTAATGAGGTTTCACGTGCTGTGCCAAATTAAGCCGCAGGTTCCACTCCTGTTCGTGCCCTTCCGTCAATTCCTTTAAGTTTCAGCTTTGCAACCATACCTCCCGCGGAACTCAAGACTTTGGTTTGCCGGAAGCTGCCCGCCGAGTCATCGGAGGAACATTGGCGGATCGCTAGCTGGCATCGTTTATGGTTAGAATTAGGACGGTATCTGATTACCTTCGAACCTCTGACATTCGCACTTCATTATTAAATGCATTTTCGACAAATGCTTTCGCTTTAGTCCGTCTTGCGAAGATGCAAGAGTTTCACCTCTAACGCAGCAATACAAATGCCCCCATCTGTCGCTATTAATCATTACCTCGGGGTTCTGAAAACCAACAAAATAGAACCGAGGTCCTATTCCATTATTCCATGCACACAGTATTCAGGAGAAGGTAGCCTGCTTTGAGCACTTTAATTTGTTCAAAGTAAACGTACTTACCCACCTCGAAACTCAGTGAACAGCCCCGCGATGGGTAATCAATTGGATCGCCTACGAGGAGCTAATCCCACCGGTAGGATGTATCACATAATGCCAGTTAAACATCGCGAGCGGTAAACCGATACTGTGACACAGATTCAACTACGAGCTTTTAAACCGCAACAACTTTAATACACGCTATAGGAACTTAAATTACCGCTGCTGCTGGCACCAGACTCGCCCTCCAATTGGTCCTCGTTAAAGGACTTAAAGTGTACTGATTCCGATTACGCGGCCTCGGATGAGTCCCGTATCGTTATTTTTCGTCACTACCACACCGTGCCGAGAGTGGATAATTTTCGCGCCTGTTGCCTTCCTTGCATAGGGTAGCTGTTTCTCAGTCTCCTTCCCTGGAATCGAACCCTGATACCCCGTTACCCGTTATAACCATGGTAGGCGCAGAACCTACCATCGACAGTTGATAAGTCAGACATTTGAAATATTCGTCGCCGGTTCTAAAGGACCATGCGATCAGCATAGAGTTATTCAGAGTCACTGAAGCAAACGATGAAGAAACAGGCGCCACCGATTGGTTTTGATCTAATAAATGCATTCCTTCCACCTCTGGTCGGAATCCTAGTTCGCATGTATTAGCTTTAGAATTACCACAGTGTTTAAAAACGGAACGGTTGGGCACCGCGAAATTCGCCGGTAGTTTTTTCGGTTGTTCCCGTTTGCGATGTCACCGTGCATCGGTAGGCATCGCAAAAAACCGTTGACGAAGACGACCTAGGCTCGCCTGTTTTTCAATGTACTCGCCACGCACCGCCCGGTGCGTGAGTCATTGGAAAACAAAATAGGTGATGGGCTAGGTCGCACGTGCCGCGGCTAGAAAGAAAAACAGAGAGAAACAGGAAAGGGAAAGAGAAAAGAATATGAGACTCGTCAGCGCCTCTTATCGGCGCTGAAATTAACAAAAATGCGCGTTCGTCGGGGAAAGCCGACGAACGGCACAGTTAATCACAGGACCTCGAGCGAGCGACTTCGGCGATCCAGGTCGTGCCGCAAAACGAGAAGTATCCTGCTGCAGAAAAGTAGCGCGAGTAACCGGAGTCTCCACGTGGGCAACGTGGGTCGACTTCCTTTGCGCTTCAACTGTCATTTGAAGCAATTTTAGGAATTTCCAGCTTTGCTTCCGCCGAAGAAACCAGGCTTTAGCGTCCTGCTTCTCGGCCCTCTAGTCGATTGCAGGGAAGGGTGCTCTGTGAATCAGGTCCAAGACAGGAGAACATAGTTCTTGGCTGCTCACTGATTCACAGCGTCAGTCGCCTACCGCTTTCGTCGCCCTCATCTGCCGCTGGACTTGCCGTGCTGTCCCGTGAGACCGTTTCCAAAGACAGGAGAGGATCCAAGCGGTCTGCAGGATCCTCTTGATTGCTCACGCGCTCACGGTGCATTCACACCGGGCGTCAGCACCCATTGAGGTTGTGTAGGTGCGGGAATTCAAGGCCGAATCGAGTGCACCAAGGGAGGAGCCTTACAACCTCCACCCTTTGGGGCCGATTCTGGTATTATCTACAGACGTAGAGTAGACTCCTTTTTTGGTTTGTCGCTCTCGTCTAAAAAATTACAGTCCACTTCGCCGCACAGGCAAAAGGCAGTTGTCACCACGGGCCGACGGCAATCGTACGTGACGTAATTCGGTCAGCTGATCGTACACGGAGCCCGTGACGTCAGAACTGTAGCGAGCGTTTTTGTTCCAGATCCATCGAGGAAGCCGCCGGGAGAAGGGACGGAGCAGAGCGTCCAGACCTGACTGCCGAGCCACCTCTCTTCCCCTCTTTTTTTCTCTCTCGCTCTTTTGGTTAATACGATTGTAACAATATACGGCCGCTCGTTGCACGAGCGGCGAAAATAAGATTATTGTGTACTATTCTTAACCTCTTCCTCTATCCGAGCTGTTTGGAGTCCGGGAATCCGGACGCTAATTTTATTTACGTATACTCCAAACACACAGTTATCCAAGTAAATATGGGTACGGTCTGAGAAACCGTAACCGACTTAATAAGCCATTCGCGGTTTCACCTTAATTCAGTATGTACTTAGACATGCATGGCTTAATCTTTGATACAAGCATATGACTACTGGCAGGATCAACCAGGGAGTTGCGTGAAGGAGAATAACAGGGAGTGATCGTTAAACACAACCACCCGCCCGTATAAATCGTCTTTTGCCACACACTCCCTCTCTCTCTTTCTGTTTCTCTCTTCTCTTTATGTACCGTGGTCGATACTCTCGGAGGATCGATCGACGAGCTCAGCCTTCCGTATTTGTATTGTACTATACATATGTTATATATATATTACGAGTGTTTGGTCAAGTTTCTTTATAGCAAGAGGAGGAACGGGCACTCATTTATTATTGCCCAGATTAATTTTATTCATCATCTTCTTAATCGCACCACAAAGTGTTTTTAATCACTTCCATAGAATGTCTAGTTTTGAGGAAGCGCGTATGATATTCACTTCCACTCTGAAACAGTTTCTCGATAAATAAAACATGTATCCAGCATGCTGATCTATTCTTTTAACGAGCCAAGCGCGTATTCGAAGTGCACGCCGAACGTATCTAAATAAACGAGACAAACTCTATGTGAAGGTTTCGTATCGCCCTCCTTCTAGTCGCGCATACGCGCCTCAAGATGAATACAATGCACTTTTCGCAAAGTATACATCTATCATACACAATTTGTGCGCCCAACGTGTATCAAAATATACGTTGTGAAAGGTTTGTAAAGTTGTCCGATCGTTCGGGTCGAAGAGTTAATGCTGAGTCGGTACAAGTACAGGCGCCGAACCGTGGGGAGCACAAGGTTGGTACAGTCTTTCACGGCGGTCTGTCGTGTCAAAAACCCCGATGGAACTGATATTCCTCTGAATAGTGAGTACGTGCCTCGGTTCCCAACGCAAGGTGGGTATCCCGGGTATCGTCTCACTAGGACGAAGATTGCGGTGAAGTTGGCGGGACTCTACTGACCAAATCCACACACCTCACCTCCACGAGGGGCTCCCTGGAACTCTGCACCGACTTTGTCGGGGCAAGAGTGCGAAAGGGTGTGTGGTAACAGGACGGATATCATCGTTGACGACTTGGCGACTAACACAAATAAAATATGGATAGCACAACAATAGGATCAAACGTTTACGGTGCAGGTGGCGTCGGATCCCCCAGTACGGGTCCGATGGGTGGTTCTCGAGCGGACCCCCACGGATCGTTAACCAGCGACCACGGGACGTTGGCGGAGGGCAGTCAGGCCGCCACGTCGGAAAACGCTACTGGCTTGATTGATGTGCCTTCGGGGAGGGGCGACCATCGGTCGGCATCCATCGCGGGTGATGTGGGGCCCGACGTCGCGGGATGGTCTTCCGACTCATCTAGCGGCGGCCGTACACTGCTGCTACAGGGCGGCCGTTCGGTGAGGAAGCGGGCGAGAACTATCTCCTCCCCTGGCGACGATTCGGCATCAGCGAGGTACTCTCGGGCCTTGAGAGCTTCGCTGCCGAAAGAGGAGGAGCTGGAGGCATCAATGAGGAAGGAGGCCTCAGGGTGTCTCGGCGGCCTCATATTTGAGAATATGAGAGCCGTCGAAGGGGTCTCGTGCGGCTCCAAGAACCTCCAGGGCCGCATCGTGCGAAAGCTCCGCGTGGCTGCACTCACCGCGAAGGTGGCAGCAGCGGAGCTGGTGAAGCGGTCCACGGCGAGTGCCGATGCTTCCTGGCTGGAGCAGGAGAATCGGCAGCTGCGACCCGAACTCAAGGAAGTAAGGAGGGAGTCGGCCCGGGTGAAGGACACCGTCTCCAAGATGAAGGCGGCTCCTGAGACGGCGAGTGGTTGGGAGGGGATGCCCGCAGGGATCAGCGTGTGGCCCTGCGGTGTGGAACCTTGCAATGGATGAGTTATTGAACGACCTAACGAGGTATGAATGTAATATAGTTGCGTATGCGGATGATCTGTTGGTTATGATTGAAGGAGGAAGTAGGAGTGAGGTTGAAAGATTGGCGGCTGATTGTATGAGATGTGTGGATGCATGGGGCAAAAATGTGGGATTGGAAGTGAGCGAGAAGAAAACGGTGTGCATGTTGATGAAAGGTGCTTTGTCTGACAGAAGAGAAGTGTGTCTGAGAATGAATGAGAAAAGAATTCGGTATGTGAGAACAGTGAAATACCTGGGTGTATGCATGAGTGAGAGAATGGGTTTCAAGCCACATCTGGTGTGTATAAAGAAAAAGATTTTAAACAGCGTCGGATGTATGAGGAGGGTACTCCGGAAAGAATGGGGACTGGGCAAGAGGTGTATGAAAGTAATGTATAAAGGATTGTGGACAACATGTGGCATGTATGGGGCGAGTGCATGGGGAGGAGTTTTGAGATTTAAGTATGGAAGGGCAATGCTGAATGGATGTCAACTTGTGGTGATGTATGCATGTCTGAGTGTGTGTAGAACGGTCTCCACGGAGGCCATGCAGGTCCTCATGGGAGTTCCTCCGTGGGACCTGGAGTGTAAAAAACGGTGTGCAATGTATAAGATTAGGGCAAATGTGAGTATGAATGACGAGGACCTAGTTGCGAATGAAGAAATTAGTGGACGAAGCATGGAAGAATGCAAGAAGCTGGTGAATGATAGGGTTTATGATAAATGGCAGGAGAGATGGAATGAATGCGAGAATGGGAGAGTGACATATGAGTGGATCAAGAATGTAAGATTTGCGGGTGAGTCTCTGGGCTTTGTTCCAAGTTTGTATGTGTGCTTTTTATTGACTGGGCATGGAAGCATGAAAGATTTCCTGCACAAGCGTGGGTTGGCAGAGAATGCTAGTTGTATGTGTGGTGCTGAACGTGAGGATTGGAAGCATGTGTTGGGTGAATGTGAGTTGAGTGAAGAGTATAGGGATTTGAACGGAATGGGCGTTAAGCTAAGACAGGATGGAAACCTGGACGTGAGTGGTGTGCTTGAAACGAGAGAAAGATATGAGTGTCTGAGTGTGTATGCAAGGAGAGTGTTCGAGGCGAGAAGGAGAGCATGTGGGGCGGCTGTGCGTCCACCGCCTCAGCGCAGGAGGAACACTGGGCTAGTTAGTCCGGTGGACCCTGGGGAGTAACGCCCCCACGTTCCGAGTTGGCCTCAACCAGGTCGAGGTTTGCAAGGACCTCAATGGGTAGTGGGTAAATCCCACGACGAGTATGACCAGTATGACTTCGAACACTGGTACCGCGGGGGTTGACACGTCGGCCCACGGAGGGGGGCTTCTCCCTCCGTCGTCAACCATGGGTTGGACTCGCGGGGGCAGTGGTACAGCCTACATCGCAGGCTAGAGGCGCTGGATCGCCTCGGCGGGTGAGCTGCGTCATCTCAGCTCGGGCGCTGGCCTGCAGAGCCAGCAGGGATGTTAGAAAGGTCCCGCCCTCACCGAGGGTGACCTGGAGAGCTTGCACTCCCGGGTTGATACGGTAGCTCCTGTGGAGGTTTTCCGGGGAGCGCGCTGGTTGAGCGTATCTCAACCCCTCGCCCATGGGGGCCGTGTCTGTTAAGCCCTCGAGGCAGGAGCGGACACGTAAATAAACTTAGACGAAATACCTGAGGCGAATAATGGGGCCGTCCTGTCGGACAGGTGGGTACACTACACCAGCCACGATGGACGGCTGGTCGAGAAGCAGACCATGTGCGGGGTACCGCAGGGATCGGTACTGGGGCCCATCCTGTGGGACCTCACATACAACGTTGTACTACGGGCTGCTCTCCCCCCTGGGATCACCATCACGTGCTACGCGGACGACACGTTGGTGCTGACTGTGAGGGAAGACTTCAGGATGACGCTCCGTCCCCGCGAGTGCGGGGATGCGTCCGTTATCCAGGGAGTGAAGAGGATCGGACTGACCATCGCACCGGAGAAGACCGAGGCAACATGAATGTTAGACGAGGCTCGGCGCGGTGTTCCGCCTCGGACCTGGCTGCGCGTGGGTCACACGAGAGTCGAGGTGAGCCATTCCATGAAGTATCTGGGGCTTACTATCGACAGCCACTGGCGCTTTGAAAAGCACTTTGAGGCGTTGGTTCCCCGGGTGGAGAGCTGCGGCCGCGCTATGCCGGCTCCTTCCGAACCTTGGAGGTCCGGGCGAAGGGGTTCGTCGCCTGTACGCTGGGGTCGTGCGTTCAATGGTGCTTTACGGGGCTCCCATCTGGGCGCGCGATCTGATGGCCAGTCGGCGCAGTCGTGACAAGTTGCGTCGGCTCGAGAGGACAACTGTCATCAGGATTGTGCGAGGATACCGCACAATCTCCCACAGGGCGACGATGACGCTGGCGGGTCTCTTACCGCTACAACATCTGTCGGGGGAGGCCGAGGCTGTCTACCACTCGGTTAGCACCCTTCGCTGGACTGTGCTTCATCCGATGGCTCGGGCAACGGCGATCGAACAGGCAAGGCGCCAGGCGCGGCAGCAGGCCGTGGCTGGGTGGAAGAGGCAATTAGCCGAACCAGTCGAATCCGGCTGGAGCGCTGTAGGCGCCGTCCTGTCCATCCTAGAGAAGTGGATGGGTAGAACGTGGGGTCGTCTGACTTACAGGAGGACACAGGGGCTCGCGGGGCACGGCTGCTTCGGCGTGTACCCGCACCAAATTGCACGAGAAGAATCGCCAAGTTGCCATCACTGTGGCGAAGAGGAGGACGCAGCCCAGCACACTCTGGAGGAATGTCCAGCATGGTCTAGCGAGCGGCGCGAGCTCAGAAGACATGTCGGAGAGGATCTTGCGTTTGCGGTCGTAGTCGAGCTGATGCTCGACTGCGAAAAGAAATGGACGGCAGTAACCTCCTTCTGCGAGCACGTCATGCTTCAGAAGGCGGACGCGGAGCGTGCGCGCGAAACATTGCGACCGGGAATCGGAAGGGGCGGACGGCGCCGTGGGCGCCGTGGGCGCCGCCATGCGTCCTCTTAAATCTGCGTTAGTAGGGCCGCTGGGAGAGTCCCACATTCTCCTTTACATAGCGGCTCTGCCAGGGGAAGCAGTTGCCTCTGGTGAGGGCCCGAAGCAGCCTTGCACCGCTTCCTCCGCTTGCGGATGGCGTTGTACTGTGGCTGTACGGCGACAGATAGTTTAGCTCAATCCTAGGTTAAGTAAAACTGTAACTGTAATGTAGCTGTAAGTCTTATTATGTAAATAAAGCATTAGTATAAGTGTGCGAGGGGGCACCGTTTGTCCCCACTAGATAGTGTCTCCCGTTGAGACACGAAGCGGGGAAAGTACTGGACGCGTTGTTACAGGGTTCCCGGTGCTTCCCCAAGCGCGGTAGATGGCCACCGTGGAGGTTTTAGTGGGTAAAAATCCCGCATAACCCGGCTGCTCCCCTCAGGGTGGTCAGGTATCTTTGGAAGATTTCCTCCACGCGGAAAAAAGAAAGACGGAGACGGCGCCGTCGGCGTGGTGGGCGCCGGTCAAGGGCGCCTTAAAGCCTCAATTCGGTGATGTTGCTTGTGACGCTCCCACGGCTCCCGATGAGGGCAGCATTACCAGGGGAAGTGGCCGTCGCAGTTAGGGGGCTGTGACGCCATTGCACAGCTTTTCCTGATTTAGGTCGGCGCCGTACGGTGGTTGCACGGCGCTGATTCAGCCACTGAGGGGATTCTGGCCCCCGGCAGTGATGAGTCTTGATTGAGACGACGGCGAGGGGGAGTACTGGAAGTGTTCTTCAGAGTTCCCGGTGCTCTCCCATTTCGCTGAAGAAGGCCACCGTGGAGGTTTTAGCAGGTAAAAATCCTGCATAACCTCGCCACCCCCCCAGGGTGGTGGGGGATCTTTTCGAAGATTTCCTCCACGTAAAAAAAAAAAAAAAAAAAAAAAAGGTTTCAGAGATATTAGAAATCACAGGTTAGGATAGGGAAGGTAATCGAGTTTATAGCTTAGGTTCGGGTAGACGCCCCAAATTACAAGTTTGCTTGTGAAATTACGAGGCGCAGGGACTGTTTTACCCTACCCTCTGCTCATGTCCGTCCGGAGCGCTGAAGCCGTTTTACCCAACCCTCCTGTCTCGTCGGTCAGGAAGTCAAACATCGCACGGGAGAGATTATGCCTGTGGAGGAGGATGTGTTGAAATGTATCATGAATTAGAATCTCTTTTTCCCTTTGGCGCGGCTATGTTCGAATAAACCAAAGACTCGTCGATAACGGCCGGGAGTTGACAGCAGCTGCATCCACGCTGTGTTGGTCACCACATGCCATTTTCGTTGTCGAACGCGACAGACCGCACGACAAGAAGCCAGTCGTCCAGTCCCTGGAAAGGGAAAAAGAAGCTTGTCGATCTCCACTTGCGTGCGTTCTGCTGTTGTCCCTTTTTCGTCCTCTCGTACAGATAAAAAGAGTTTGAAATCCGTGTTGCGCACCTCTGACTCACCCCTGCCTGGTCCTTCGCTCTGAAGGATCTAGGGGAATAATACAGAATCGGACTGACTATGAGAAGGATCGGTGCGCCGTTTCGATGCTCTTTTTTGTACGCAGAGAGACGATCCAGAATAAAGGGCGAAACGATATAGTGGAACCGTTGGAGAATAGTATATACCAAGCATTGCTTTTTTTAAAATAAAGAACGGACGTAAAAAATATTTGAATAGAGAGTTCAAGAGTACGTAAAATTGTTCAAGGGTAAACCTGAGAAGCCCAAAAAGATTGAATGGGGAGATTCGTCGTCAACGGCGCTGGCTATCATTGGTGCGCGTTACCCCGGATGGACCTTCGCGGTTCCACGACGAGGGCACACCACATTCTGCTTTAACGTTCCGGTGCCGTACTCGTGCACTTCTTCCCTAGTAAAGCTTCGCGAACCGTTGTGTGTCAGTCTATGGCCGAGAGGGCGCCTGTTTCATCGCCATGCACGGACGCTACAGATCCTCGGTCGCGCGGCCAACAGTACTCGCACGATACCGGACCCCAACCAATCCATTCTCGAATGTGAGTACTTCAGGCCCACCGCAATCTAGATCAGCTTCATCCCGGATGTGCGGATTTAGAGCCGCCCCGGTCATTACCTGTTGTTAGCTGGCGGCGTCCTTGGACGGCCCAAGCTCTGAATTACCGGTCGGCGATGCTACTGCTTTGAGTACTCCCAGAATCCGTCTTGAGACACGGACCAAGGAGTCTAACATGTGCCCGAGCAATTGGGATGCATAAACCTAAAGGCGAAATGAAAGTGAAGGTCGGCCTAAGCGTCGACCGAGGGAGGATGGATACCGTTACGATGGTGCCCCGCACAGCCGGGGCGTCTCGTTCTCATTACGAGAAGAGGCGCACCCAGAGCGTACACGTTGGGACCCGAAAGATGGTGAACTATGCGTGGTCAGGACGACGTCAGGGGAAACCCTGATGGAGGACCGTAGCGATTCTGACGTGCAAATCGATCGTTGGAACTGCGTATAGTGGCGAAAGACTAATCGAACCATCTAGTAGCTGGTTCCCTCCAAAGTTTCCCTCAGGATAGCTGGCACTCGTTTCGAACGCTGACGAGTCTCATCTGGTAAAGCGAATGATTAGAAGCATTGGGGCCGAAACGACCTCAACCTATTCTCAAACTTTAAATAGGTGAGATCTCTGGCTTGCTTGGATCAATGAAGCCACGAGATCTTGGATCAGGGTGCTAAGTGAGCCAATTTTGGTAAGCAGAACTGGCGCTGTGGGATGAACCAAACGCAGAGTTAAGGCGCCTAAGTCGACGCTTATGGGATATCATGAAAGGCGTTGGTTGCTTAAGACAGCAGGACGGTTGCCATGGAAGTCGGTATCCGCTAAGGAGTGTGTAACAACTCACCTGCCGAAGCAACTAGCCCTGAAAATGAATGGCGCTGAAGCGTCGCGCCTATACGCCGCCGTCAGCAACAAGAGAGGAGTGACGTGCGTCCTTTGACCCATCGCGGGTGTGGACCGTCCTCCATGAAGCCCTGATGAGTAGGAGTGTCGCGGCGGTGTGCGCAGAAACGTCTGGGCGTGAGCCTGCCTGTAGCCGCCGTCGGTGCAGATCTTGGTGGTAGTAGCAAATACTCCAGCGAGACCCTGGAGGACTGATGTGGAGAAGGGTTTCGTGTGAACAGCCGTTGCACACGAGTCAGTCGATCCTAAGCCCTATGAGAAATCATATGTAGATGAGGTGTCCTAACATATATATGTATATGTATATATATTACGTGCAAACGCACAAACACAAATTCGAACGAACGAGACTATGTACACACACACACCCATCGGGCGAAAGGGAATCCGGTTCCTATTCCGGAACCCGGCAGCGGAACCGTATACCATTCCGGGCCCTCATAAGAGTGCTCGTTGGGGTAACCCAACATGACCTGGAGACGCCGTCAGGAGGTACGGGGAGAGTCTTCTTTTCTGTATAAGCGTTCGAGTTCCCTGGAAACCTCTAGCAGGGAGATAGGGTTTGGAACGCGAAGAGCACCGCAGTAGCGGCGGTGTCCGTATCTTCCTCTCGGACCTTGAAAATTCAGGAGAGGGCCACGTGGAGGTGTCGCGCCGGTTCGTACCTATATCCGCAGCAGGTCTCCAAGGTAAAGAGCCTCTAGTCGATAGATTAATGTAGGTAAGGGAAGTCGGCAAATTGGATCCGTAACTTCGGAATAAGGATTGGCTCTGAGGAGCGGGGCGTGTCGGGTTTGGTCGGGAAGCGGGTTTGGCTGACGTGCCGGGCCTGGGCGAAGCTGAACGGGAAGCGGTTCATATCGCCACCGGGATCCGAGCTCGATCCCGTGCCTTGGCCTCCCGCGGATCTTCCTTGCTGTGAGGCTTCCGTGGCGCTTTGCCGTCGTGGTCGCTTTCTTCGGCCGCCATTCAACGCTCTGCTCAGAACTATCACGGACTAGGGGAATCCGACTGTCTAATTAAAACAAAGCATTGCGATGGCCCTTGTGGGTGTTGACGCAATGTGATTTCTGCCCAGTGCTCTGAATGTCAACGTGAAGAAATTCAAAAAAGCGCGGGTAAACGGCGGGAGTAACTATGACTCTCTTAAGGCGGTCGTTTGAGGTGTCGGGCCAGATGTACGGCTATAAGAATAAGGTTGCCGATTTTCTTCGTACCGCTCCTTCTACGTCTACTACTTGCTCCTTCGTGCCATCAAGATTTTCCCAAACCGCACCTCCGAACTTCCAGCTTTCCGGTACCGATCTCGTCGGTGAATTTATCATGAATCTTCCACCGTGTAATTCTAACGACTTCAACAGCCGAGAACTCGACCACATTTGTCGTAACATTCTTTCCGCTTCACGCGAAGAAAGTTACCATGCTCTCTCGCTGTATTTCAGGTCCAGCTTCCCGGCGAAATCCAAATCCACTATTGCCCCTGTTAAAGAGGTTTCCCGCTTTCAGTTACCTAAGAGGAAGCAAAGGCGCGTTGAATATGCCAGAATTCAAGATCTGTGGAGGAAGAATCGTTCTCGATGTGTGAAGGGGATCTTAGACGACTCATCTGCCGGGGAACTTCCACAGACATATATTATGGTAAATTTTTGGTCGTCAGTTATGAGCAGCTCCACCGTGATTTCGCCCGGTGTAGAGCCATGTTCTAACATCTACTCGGAATTATGCGAGCCCATTCAGGCCGCTGAAATTAAGCGTGCCTACCTTAGAAAGAGCTCAGCAGTTGTGCCTGACGGAATCACACCTCGTCTGCTTCGTAGTATTCCTATTAGCATCTTGACCAAAATTTTTAATGTCTTTCTTTTCCTCGGCAAGGTCCCAACTAGTCTTCTCGAGTCTCGGACTATTTTTATCCCCAAGAAAGCAGACGCTCAACACCCTAGCGAATTTAGACCTACTACAGTGTCCTCAGTTTTGCTGCGTTGCTCTCATAAAATTATCGCAGGTCGCCTTATGAAAACGATTCCCCTCGATCTACGTCAACGCGCATTCCGCCCTACCGACGGTTGTGCTGATATCTTCCTCCTCGATCTTAAACTCCGGTATCACCATGAAAGACATAGACCCCTTTTCCTTGCATCGATTGATGTTTCCACGGCCCTTGACGCGGTTTCTCATAATGCAATATTTGATTCCCTCATCTCGTCGGGTGTTCCTTCTTCGCTAGCGCAGTACATTAAGTACATTTACGAGAATGGCGCCACCCGTCTTTGTGGTCCTGATTGGGCCTCAGAACCCATTCGGCCACGGTG
This sequence comes from Tetrapedia diversipes, assembly GCA_033822845.1. Classification (NCBI taxonomy): domain Eukaryota; kingdom Metazoa; phylum Arthropoda; class Insecta; order Hymenoptera; family Apidae; genus Tetrapedia; species Tetrapedia diversipes. The sequence goes on along the minus strand of JAOPTO010001906.1, from coordinate 27,994 downwards.
TGGCGTTAAACAAGGGGACCCTCTCTCTCCCGTTTTATTTAATCTCATTCTCGATCGTCTTTTTAAGCGCCTCCCCGACGAGGTGGGTGTGAATATTGATGGGCTTAAGATCAATTCCTCCGCTTTCGCGGATGATGTCGTGTTTTTCTCCTCAACCAATCAGGGACTGCAAATCCTGCTCGACACCACAGTATCCTTCTTCTCTCTCGCTGGACTGGCCATCAATACCAGCAAATCTTTTACGGTATGTCTGAAAACCGTGCCTAAAATGAAGAAAACTGTGGCTGACAGTGAGGTCACCTTTAAAATCGGCAGCCAAAACCTACCTGTCTTGAAAAGAACTGATCAATGGATGTATCTTGGAGTCTCATTCACTCCGGATGGTCGTCTTGCGGTCAATCGATCCGATGGTTTGATAGAGAAACTTCGGCGTCTTTCATGTGCCCCTCTGAAGCCGCAGCAGAGACTGGTTGCCTTGCGACTCTATGTCATTCCCGGTCTTTCCCACCTCATTTCCCTAGGTAACATTCGCAGCGGTCTCTTGGTGAAACTTGATCGTGTTATTCGCTCTGCGGCGCGTAACTGGCTGGCTCTTCCTCACGACACCCCCAACGCGTACTTTCATGCCTCTGTCATCGATGGCGGTCTCGGCTTACCGTCCCTTAGGTGGATAGCCCCTTTACATCGGGCAAATCGCCTCGCGAAACTCCCTCTATCCACTCAAGCCTCTGGGACAGCGGCCAGGCAATTTCTGAACCTAGAAATTCAGAAAGCGAAAAAGCGCCTTGAAGATCATGGTGTCTTATATGATACCGCCTCAAAAATTTCTAGGCGGTGGTCTGAGAGGTTATATGCTTCTGTTGACGGCGCGGCTTTAAAGTTTTCCCGTAGCATCGAGGGCCAGCACGACTGGATAAGTGAGGGCACCAGGTTTCTATCTGGAAGAGACTTCATCAACTTGTGTCGTGCCCGCATTAATGCTTTGCCGACCCGTTCCCGTCAAGCACGTGGTCGGCTTACAGATAGGTATTGTCGTGCTGGGTGTACCGCGCCGGAAACATTGAATCATATAACCCAGATTTGCCATCGTACTCACGCGGCCCGCATTAAAAGGCACAACGCTCTTTGTAATTATCTCGAGCGGAACCTACAATCTAGAGGCTATACTGTCAGTGTAGAACCCCACTTTGTCACCTCAGAGGGCTTGAGGAAGCCTGATATCGTCGCTTCCCTTGGTAGCACTGCACTCATCATCGATGCTCAGGTTGTGGGCGAGCAAGCCTGTCTGGTCAAGGCACACGAGAGGAAGGTCACATATTACGGCAGTAATGCGGATTTGGTCCACCTCATCAAAGACCGTTTTAACTGCGATGAAACACTCTTCCTCTCGTGTACACTTACCAGCCGCGGTATATGGAGTGAACGGTCCGTGAAAGAGTTACTGGCTAGAGGGTGTATCCAGAAGAGGGACATTAAGGTCCTGTCCACTCGTGTTCTTCTGGGTACTGTCGCTTGCTACAACCTTTTCTTAGCGACTACTAGTGTTAGGTTTCGGCCTCGGTCAGGGATCGGTTAGACATGCTACTGGGATATTCCCCTATCTCCCCTTGAGTGCTGCCTGCTCCTCTCAGGCACAATGTCTGGTAGTGTATTATCTGTCAGCAGGGCACTACCTGATTTCAAAAAAAACAAAACAAAACAAAAAAACAAAAAAAAAATATTAATATATTCTCCCTCGATTTAATCCTGAAGTTTCATCGGTAAAGCTTCAGGCCATTGTACATGGCATCCATGGATATAGCCAAGGCCTTCGACTCGGTCTCACACAACACCATCAGAGACACAATACGAGTCATGGGCCTTCCCAGCCCGATGGTTGACTATATCATGGATACGTACAGTAGAAGCACTACCATCCTTGCTTGCAACGGCTGGGAATCGGACGAGATTCGACCTGTTTGTGGAGTCAAGCAAGGCGATCCTTTGTCACCAATGATATTTAATATCGTGATCGATCGGCTCCTCATACGAATTCCACCCGAGGTCGGTGTCAATATTGGAGGAACCCATTACAGCGCGTTAGCCTTTGCTGACGATATCATTTTTGTGGCGTCAACACCTAAGGGACTTCAGCTTACGATTGACACTGCTACTGACTTGCTTAAACAATGTGGACTTAATATAAACGCCGCAAAGTCCTTTGCAGTTGCACTACGGAATGTTCCGCACCTGAAAAAGTCAGTAGTCGATGGCAAGACACAATTCACTTCTGGTGCACGGCTACTACCTGCACTGAAAAGGGAAGATGAATGGAAATACTTGGGAATTCCATTCACACCCGAAGGATGCAACACGACCCGCCTGGAGGCCCAGTTCAAGACATCGCTGGATAAACTTGCCAAAGCGCCTTTAAAACCGCAACAGCGACTGTTCGCTCTCCGAGTGATCGTCCTGCCAGGGTTGTATCATCTACTCACCCTGGGGAATACGGAACTGAGCAGGCTTAAAAAAATTGACACCATGTCACGAGCAGCGGTGAGAAAGTGGCTCTGCCTCCCGCATGATGTGCCTAACGCCTACATCCATGGTAGTGGTAAAGATGGCGGCCTGTCAGTTCCGTCAATGAGGTGGTTAATGCCCCTCCATAGGCGCTTGAGGCTTACCAAGCTTGCCGCGCTCAACCAAGCAACCGATCCCTTCCTATTATTGGAAATACAAAGGACGGTAAGGCAGCTTACGGAAAACCGCAAGGACTTAGACACGACCAACAAACTTTCCGATAGATGGGCTACTTTGCTCCATTCTTCAAATGACGGAAAAGGCCTCAACGAATCCAGGAATGTGCCCCAGCAGCATCACTGGGTAACTGAAGGGAACTGCTTTCTAAGCGGAAAAGATTTCATTAACACCGTGAAACTTCGTATAAACGCCATGCCAACTAAGTCTAGGACGGCTCGAGGTCGAGGACATGATCGCAGCTGTAGAGCGGGCTGCAATGCTGTAGAAACGCTAAATCACGTCTTACAACAATGCCATAGGACGCACAGGGCCAAAATTGAAAGACACGATGCCATCATATCCTATATTAAAAGAGCTCTGGGCAAGCGCTATGAGAGAATAGATGCAGAGCCACGGTTCAATACCTCGCAGGGCCTTCGGAAGCCAGACCTCATAACTAAGTGTGATGATACAGCTATCATAATAGACGCCCAAGTGGTCAGTGAGCATACAGACTTGGATTTGGCTCACAGGAAGAAGGTCGAGAAATACGAACTGCTCTACAACGCCATCAAAGAACGGTATGCCGTCAAACGCATATCGAGGACATCTGTCACACTCTCATACCGCGGAGTATGGAGTGTCTCATCGGCCCAAGATCTAACTGGCCACGTTATACTCAAAAAGAGCGAACTTAAAATCATCGCAACCCGCGTTTTAGTGGGTGGTCTCAATTATTTCTGGAGATACTGCCGCACGACATCAACATCTTACCAGCGGCAACGTACTGGAGTCGGCTGGTGTGATATCCGTATCCTTATCAATCAAAGGTGCTGCCTGCCTTAACATCATCAGGCATAATACAAGGAGGTTTTTTAGTGGGTAACCAACTGGAGTCTCACACTACAGGTGCTATAACATCACAGCTGGTGTGCGTAAAAGCATTTTTCCTTCTTCAAAAAAAAAAGAAATAGCCAAATGCCTCGTCATCTAATTAGTGACGCGCATGAATGGATTAACGAGATTCCCTCTGTCCCTATCTACTCCCCTCATGGGCTGGGTTGGCTACTGATGGGCCCCAGCACGGGCTTGACGAATCAGAGGTGCCTGAATCGTTGGCGTACCCAGGCCATGGAGTGCAAGCTCCTATTGGGTAGCGGGTTTCCGAGAGCTTGCACTCCCGGGTTGATACGGTAGCTCCTGTGGAGGTTTTCCGGGGAGCGCGCTGGTTGAGCGTATCTCAACCCCGCGCCCATGGAGGCCGTGTGGATTAAGGTCTAGGATCAGGTGCCGCACGTAAAATCTCACTCGACGTTCTGTCCCTATCTACTTCCCTCAGGGGCTACGGTTGACCGTCGTCGACCGTGGTACGGGCTTAATGACCCCGAGGTACCCGAGTCAAGATCATACCGTAAACCTGTGGTCATGTTTCGCAGGAACGGGGGTCTTGCCTTAACTGGCCGTACCGCGAGGATGACAACCTGTATAAAAAATCCCTTAATCCCCAGGGTTATGGTGCGCGGCCTTGTCACCAGACGCACGGGGAGGCGGCTGGTGGATGCACCAGCCTGCGAGCGACCCCCTCAAGACACCTGGCGACATCTTGAAGTAAGAAGCCTTCTCCCCGGAAAGGGCGTCAGCCGGGGAGTGACGTGTAGTTCGTCCCGACTCATGGGAACAGTATGACGGAAAAACCAGTAAAATTGGGGAATTTGGGGGAGGATAAAGTCGGTGAGGAGGTAGAGATGAGGGAAGTGGAGCGCGGTGCTCCCTCCCCTCGGGGTAGAGTTGCGGGCGTCGCGTCGCGCAGTGTGAGCCCGGCGAAGCGTCTGAAGCGGGTTAGTGTGAGTGTGTGTGGTGTGTATGAGAATGATGAGTTGGCTGCGTTGCGAAGTGTGGGTGATAAATAACGTAAGTATGTCTTCACGGAGGCCAATCGTGTTTCGAAGTCTGCCGGAAAGTATGTGTTAAACTGTGTTGCGGAATATGAAGTACAAATGATGCGAATGATTGCGAAGAACGAGAGACTTTTAGGTAGGCTGCAAGAGAGTCAGAAGCGACTATTGCAAGTGAGTGGTGTGACTGCGAAGAGCGTTAGTTTTGCGGATGCGGCGAGTAAGAGTGTGAGAGGTGTGCGTGTTGCGTCGAGTGCGAAATCTGTTGTGAAAGAGAGGTCGTATGCGGTCGTTGTAAAACCGAAGGATGATAGTGCAAAAATGAGCAGTGAAGATGTTAAACGTAAAGTGATGAAAGATGTGAGTGAGCGATTAAATGTGAGAGTGAAAGCGGTGAGAAAGACCAGGAGTGGTGGTCTTGCCATCTAGGCTGCGAGTGAAAGAGAGATGCGAATGCTACATGACTGTAAGCGGTTTGATGAGGTTGGGCTTAAGGTTGAACCTCCGAAGAAGATAGGGCCCAAGGTGGTCATCTTTGATGTCCCTAATGTGGTGACGAATGAGGAGTTTCTGAGTGAATTGTATATTAAGAATCTAAAGACAGCTGGTGTGAATCAAAATGAGTATAAGGAGCGTGTTCGTGTGGTGAGTCGTGTGAATAGGAAAGGTATGGATGTCGGGAATGTGATTGTAGAATGTACGAGGAGAATGCATGATGTTTTGTTGAATGAGGGGCGCGTGTATGTAAAGTGGCGGTGTTCTAAGGTGAAAGATTATGTGAATGTGTTGAGATGCTTTAAGTGCTTTGCGTTCGGGCACATGATGCCTGAATGTACAGTGAAGGAGAGATTGTGTGAGAAGTGTGGTGAGTCTGGGTACTTGCGAGATAAGTGCAAGAGTGAATGTGTGTGTAGGAATTGCAAGATGAGAGGTAAAGAGGCAGACCATTCGGTTATGTTCGTTGATTGTCCTGAGTATGTGAGGATGTTAGAGAGAGAGAAAGCGCGTATTAGCAATTACTAATATACGCGTATGTATGATTCAGTGCAATTGTCAGAAAGCGTACGCCGTGTTGTGTGATATGGGTGTGTTGATGAATGAGAAGTGTGTGGCTGTAGCTCTGTTGCAGGAACTGTATGTGGTGAATGGACGAGTGTGTGGTCTACCGAGTGAGTGGCGGGTGTATGTATGTGAAAGTGAACCTGCCAGAGCTGCGGTAGTCGTGCGAGGAGCGGATGTGGAATCGATGTGTGTGAGGGAATGCACGAGTGAATATGGTGTGTGTGTATGGCTGAAAGGGGATTTCGGTGAATTGTATGTAGTGTCGATGTACTGCCGGTACGGTCAAAACATTGATCCGTACCTGGCGTACATGGAGAGAGTATCAGAGTTTGTAAGGGGAAAGCATGTGATATTTGGTATGGATGCTAATGCGACCTCCCCCTTGTGGTTTAGCAAGGGTGGTGGTCGCAGTACTGTGAATGAAATGCATGGGAGAGTGTTAGAGGAATGGATCTTGGAGAAAGGAATGGTCGTTTTGAATGAACCGAGCGAATATTATACGTTTTCTGGGATGAATGGGCAGAGTGACATAGATGTCACTCTGGTGAATGGGGTGCCGGCTGGGTGCCGATATGAATGGATGGTTAGGAACGACTGGGGTATAAGCGATCACAATGTGATCCTTATACGTATGATTACGGGAGTGCGTGATGAGAGTGCCTCCAATGAGTGTAAGAGGTGGGTGAACAAGGGCGTATGCTAGGAGGAATATGTAAATGATTTGAGGGAGTGTGCGGTGCAGTACGGTATGGATCTTATGGATGAGAACAACGTGGAACGCATGGCTGATACGGTGATGAAGTGGGTCCAGGAGATGAATAGTAGGAGAATGGGAGAGAGCAAACGCTGGCGTGATAGGAAGATTGTGTGGTGGACGAGTGAGTTGGAGCGGTTGAAAAAGAGTGCGTAAATGTAGAGGAGCGTATCAGAGTGCGAGGAAGAAAGGAAGTGAGCATGCGAGTGTAAGACTGGCGCAGAATAGAACACTGCTGTGTGAATGTAAGAGTGAGTTGAGAAGGATGAAAGAGGCGAACTGGAAACAGTTCGTCAGCGAGTCTGCTAACCTGGATTCATGGGGTCACGTATATAGATTGTGTCGGGGTAAGACTGGGAGAGAGCGTTTGTGTGAGCTGAATGTTGACGGTATGACTTATTCCACGTGGAGTGATTGTGCTAAAATATTGATGGAACGATTCCTCCCAGCAGCGAGTGTGATTGACAATGCTGATGAACGTATGAGGGTAAGCGAGGTGAATGATGGTAAATGTTTCGAATGGAACGAAGTGAATGAGGCTGTAAAGAAGGCGAGATTGGATAAGGCACCTGGCCTGGACGGAGTGACTGCCGAGATGATGCGTGCGATTTGGACGGCCATTCCAAGGTGGCTGATGAGATTGTATGATGCGTGTTTGCAGACAGGGTGTTTCCCTGTAGCATGGAAGAGAGCGTGCGTGGTTGTTCTGTCGAAGTCCCTGGACAGTCCGCGATCGGACCCCTCTTCTTATAGACCAATAAGTCTGCTGTCCGTGCTGGGCAAAACGCTGGAGAGGATGATGGTGAGTAGAGTTGAACGTAGAGTGAATGCGAGTATGAATGATGCTCAGCATGGATTCCGAGGGGGCAGATCGACGGAGAGTGCGTAGTTACGTGTGAAAGAATTTGTCAGTCAGAGAGAAACGAAGTATGTCTTGGGTGTATTTATTGATTTCAAGGGAGCGTTCGACAACCTCGAGTGGAAGTGTGTGCTGGAAAGGCTGAATGAAGTTGGCTGCCAGGAAATGACTCTGTAGAAGATTTATTTCCTGGACAGAACGGCGTGTATGATGGGAGCGAATGAGGTTGTGTGAAGGAATGTCGAACGCGGCTGTCCAGAGGGGTCCATCTGTGGTCCATTCATTTGGAACCTTATGATGGACAAACTCCTGTGGCAGCTGCGTGATTGTGGGTGTGAGTGCGTGGCGTTCGCTGATGATTTGTTGTTGCTTGTGAACGGTCATAACCGAATGGAAGTGGAGCGAAAGGGTTCAGAGTGGATGAGAATTGTATGTGACTGGGGTGAATCTGTGGGTGTGTGTGTGTCCGAACGCAAGACTGTGGTGATGTTAATGAAAGGAACTATGGCTGTGAGTAGGAGACCGTGTGTGAGAATGAATGGTAGGCTTATAAAATATGTGGAGCGTGTAAAATATCTGGGTGTATGGGTGAGCGAGAAGATGCACTTTAGGGTGCATCTTGAGTGTCTGAGAAAGAAAGTAATGAATGTTGGACAAATGAGGCGTGTGTTAAAGTGTGAATGGGCAATGCGCAAGAGAGCTGTAAGAATGATATATAAAGGATTGTTTGTAGCGTGCGTGATGTATGGGTCGAGTGTATGGTACAACGCGATGGAATATGGGTATGCGAGAGAGTGTATAAATAGGTGTCAACGAATGGTTTTGTATGCATGTTTGAATGTGTGTAAGACTGTGTCAACTGAATGCATGCAGGTTCTGATGAGTGTACCACCTTGGGACCTAGAGTGTGTAAGGAGAGGAGTGCTGTGGTGTGTGAAAAACGGTGTCAGGCTAAGTACGAATGAACTGGTGACGAATGACGGCCTGCGTGAAAGAACGATGGATGAATGTGTGGAATTAGTGAACGACAGAGTGTATGAGCAATGGCAAGACAGGTGGGATGCATGTGTAAAAGCGAGAGTAACGTATGAGTATATTAACCCCTTGCACTACTTTCACGAGTCTGACTCGTGATGAAAGTTTTGTGCCAAACATGAATATCACGAGTCTGATTCGTGATCCTAATCTCAGGTCAGCTCAGGACCATTCTCGGTTCTCTATATTAAAATTTATTTCTGATGTGTTTATTATTTCCATTATTATTATATTTATATTTATATTTATATTTATATTATTATTATTATTATTATTATTCTTGAAACTCTCAAAGGATTTCCTCTCTGGTCCGTAACCAGCATGAACGGGCTGTACCAAGTTCATGCTGGTGTTTTTTATTGCGGGAATTTTTAATACTGTGTCTCTGTTAAGTATGGCTACATTTCGGATGTGTGAGTGTATGTGTGTTGGCAGTTGCGGTATTTGTAGATTCTGTATGAATGTTTTTGAGGTGATGCCTGTTCCTTATTCTTGTTGGAGGACCTTCCTGACTATTGTTGTGGGTTTTAATGTTACGGCTTTTTGTATTTCTGTGTATAGTTGTGGGTGTAATCCTGGCTCCCCTTTCCCAGTTTTTCTGGAAGGTTGTCGTAGCGTCCCGTTTCGGCGTGAGCCGAAATGCGGACGCCAAAAAAAGTAGTTAGCAGCTAACCGCCAATACAGGCACTTCTGCACTTCTCGCGACTTTTTCGTGTAATTTAATGTTATCTTTCTGCGTGTTTGTTTGAGTACTAATAAATAGTTTATAGACGTTAATATCTCTTTCAATACCCAATTAAAGATCCTAACATCCTAAAACTGTATTTTCTACAGCCTTTCTGTTCTTCTGTCAAGAGTTTGAATTGTATCATATGGTTCTGTATTTTATTTGCTATTATCGATGTTATGGTTTTATATAGTGTTGGTATGCATGTTATTGGACGATGGTTTGCGGGGTTCTGTGTTTGTTCGTTCTTCGGTTTTATGTATGTTTTTCCTTCCGTTAGGAACTCAGGGCATGTGTTTGGTTTTTGTATGATCTGGTTTATGCATTTTGTTAATTGCGGGTGTGCTGCCGTTAGTTTTTTGTACCAGAAGTTATGTATTTGGTCAATTCCGGGTGCTTTCCAATTGTGCGTTTTCTTTATAATTGTTGTTAATTCTTCGATTGTGACTGTGTGGTCTGTTTGTTCTTGTACATTTTGTTGTCTTTCTTCTTCTCGTTTTATCCATTCTGTATCTTCCTTGTGGTATTTCGCTTGTGTCCATATTTCTGTCCAATAATTTTCTATTTGTTGTTGTGTTGGCGGTGTAAATGTTGCAATGGGTTTATTCGTCTTATTTATCTTTTGATAAAAGGCTTTTTCGTTTGTTTTGAATAATTTGTTCTGTATTTTTCTTTCGTATGATGTTTTGTATCTGCGTAATCGTGCTGCATAAACTGCTAGTTTCTGTTTTAGTGTGTCGAGTGTATGTTCAATTGGTTCTCGGTTGCTGATTAGTTTTTGTACATGTTTATTGATTTTATTTGACCGGTTTCCTTTTTTGTATTGAGTTAGCCTTCCTAAGTTTATTCTTAGTTGATTTATTTTGTTTTCTATCCTGCTTTGCCACGTTGGTTTATCATTTTTCTTTTGCTGTTGTGTAGGTTTTCTCTGTTCTTTTTTGTGTTTTGTGTCTTGCGTTCTTTTTTTTTATCATGCCTGCTGTCGGATTTGGGAAAAGAGCAGTATTTAATTTGTACATCCCCACCTTAAAGTGTGCCGGTCGAGGGCAGGTAATTTTCGGACCGACCCCCGACCCTAGGAGTGTAAGGACAACCAGTAAAGAATAAAGTAGTCAGTCAGAGGAATTTATAGAAAGCGGACCTCGAGTTATTCTTATTTAATCCAAGTACCCTTGCTGCCCGTCCCTAACACACGTAGCCTTTAGCGCATCTCCGCGACTTTTAGTTGTTTCAATTCAACACCTGCTATCATTGTATGTCTCATTGTTTATTTGTGTTATCGTTTTAGCTGCACAGTATATTAGTGTGTGTATGTACGTTATATCACTATTTTCATCGATATGTGCTCCTATTACTTTATTTGTTATTATTATAATGTGATTTCTTTGTTTGTGAAATTGCAGTTTAGGTATGTACGGTCTGTGTCTTGGATCTGTGTGTGACCATTCTATTAAGTTTATTTGTAATAGGTTGTTTATGTTATCTTCTAGTTGTTTCGTATTTTGTTGTGCTTCTTTGTGTTTATCTGTTGATGTACGTGTTATGCATTCTTGTATTGGTGTTTGATGTATTTGAATTATGTTTTCCCGTCCATCTTCTTCTGCATTAATTGCTGTCTGATCTTCGTTTCTTAGTTCTATTGCAATCTCTGCTTTGATATCGTTCAATCTTTCTTTGGTAATTCTGTTATTTTTTACTATTGTTCTTTTTTGGTCAGCTAATCGTTGTTCTGTGACGTTTGTGAGTGTTGGGTATTTTATTTTGAACATTTGGAGGAGTGGTGTTCGGTATCCTGTGTTTTGTGTATCCAATTTTGTTATTTTGTAGTAGGAACGCATGATGTATTCATTCATTTCATCAGACCAATACATGCGTTGCCTGGGTTTTCCAGCTTTGGTGGTTGTCATACGATTTTGTGACAAAGCACTGTCTGCTGGTCCATTTGGTGTTGCCGGTCGATTATCATTTTGATCGAGCTGATTATTCCCGCGACGTCCTCGATCGTTACGCCGCTCGTCCGAGGCTTTTCCATTATTTGTAGGAACCCGTATTCACACATCTGTGGGTGGTTAACCCGACAGGTGGTTTCTCGTTTAGTCGCCTTTTACGACACGTAGATGAACACGTTGGGCCTATTCTATTCCCGAACCCACAGGGGGTCCCTCATTGGGTTTTTCCATTAGTCGCCTTTTACGACAGGTAGGGAATACCGTGGGTCAATTCTGCCCCCGAGCCCACAGGGGGTTTATTATTATTATTATTTGTTTAAAAAAGTACATATCGGAGAGAAGTCAGGGCGATATCGCACATAGCGACGCCCCTGGAATCGCGACCTCTAATTCCGTCGTTATTAGAAATAAAAATAATCGGTTAACGAAAAACGGCGGATTTCGGTAAACATCGCCTTGGCCTTGTCTGCCAGCGCGAGGGCATCGAACGCGAGGGCATTGAACGCGAGGGCATCGAACGGCAAAGTCCAAAAAAAAGAGAGAAAAAGATGTTTGTCGAAGATCTAACGCCGTTGTTCGATTAATTTAAATAGAAAAATAACGAAACGAGAAGGGGCGATTAAGCATGAGAGCGAGAGAGAAAGAAACTTCGTCCGTGAGGTATTAAATACCGTGCGCTCACGGACGAAGAAGAGTCTCAGTTGAGTTTTCAGTAGAGATTCCGTTACTGAGTTTCAGAGAGTTTTCCGTTGAGATTCAGTTAGTGATTTTCGAGAAGTGTATACTGCGTGGAGTCGCCGCGAAAAGAAGTCTCGAAATTAAACGGAACGGTCACGGAGTGAAGTCTATTCGGTCGAAAAGTACGTGTCGTTTGCGATGATCGTGATCTCGCGCATCGATCGAAAAAGCGGAAGAATTTATAATTAAACGCGGTTGACGTTTAATTATGTGATTCGTGCGTTTCGCGTTCCGCACCTCCGTGACATCGGTGGACACCCATAAAGTCCTTATGGGCCACTGACACAAGCACCTGAATTCCTCTGGAAAAGAGGAAAGAACAGTCGATGATCTCCGATTTTCGGAGCTCGACCAAGGCGGTAATAATCAACTATTCTGTCCCGTGCATCTCTGCTGTCCTTACCCCTTGTGAAGCATTAGGGGATGCACGCCCACGGAATAGCGTACGTCTTTCTTAAAATCCTGCCCACGAACAGCAGGTGTATTCTAGTGGAGGAATCTCTCCTGTTCCCGTGCATCATGTGAAGATGGAATTCACGCACGGGGGTCTTGAATAAGTCACAGAATACGCTCGATCTGTGGATCGAAGCAACGGTCGTTCCTTGACAGCTGCAAGGGCTATGATGCAATGGCTACGCCTGACGCAGCGTAGGCCCGGTAGTGCATGTACCAATGCTGTAGAAACAATTCACAGAGGCCCCAGCGGCTATGGGATTGCTACACTGGAGGCACTCTGCAGTTTCTGCAGGTCCATGCACCAGACCTTATGGGACTACACATTGCGTGTGTACTTAAAACACACACGCAAGGGGAACGAACGGAAGAAGACGTTGTGTGTATTGCGATGGAATCGTCTATTTCATAGGCGAGCCGCATACACACATAAGAGAGTAGATCCTCGGTGTTTACTGCGACGCGGTCAAAACACACAGACCAGTCGGGTCTATATGTGTTGTAGCATCGCGATGCTCAACACTTACTCTCTTAACGGGATTAACTACCGTCACAAAAAAGCGTCGCGACACGGCTGAACGCCGTGCAATAAGCCGACGCTACGGACTAGAAAAATAATAAACATTATATTTTAAAACTAATACAGTCCACAATAGTTCGCAGGTGAAGATCCTGACCTACCCGACGAGCCGGACCGTTGGGAACCAACCAGACCAGGCCAATACATCGGGAGGAAACAAAACTCAATTAAAATCTGTTCTTTCTAATTTGTATAATCCAAATAAACGGTGTTCCGGGCTGGAACACCAATATAAATACAATTTCAGCGTTGACAAATTATTAGCCTTTATCGATACCACTCTCCCTCTCCCGGCTTACTCGAAGATTAGGGAAACTATTTAATAAATATAGAAATTTCCTTAATTAAATTTCGAACATTATTATTATTATTATTATTATTATTATTATTATTATTATTATTATTATTACTATTATTATTATTATTATAATTATATGTAATAATTAAAGTATTTCTACAAATTTTTTATTCAAATTCATTTAAATTTTCAAAGATTTTCATCGTGTGAAGTAAATACGAGAGCGGGACTATGTAACTCAGTCGTAAGGTATTGTGTTTCAAATTGTACCACTCGAGCTCCGCCGCTCGGCACCTCCCGCAACCATTCCGACGGCCAAGTTTGGCACGGCTTTTTCAGAGATTCGCGGTAGTGCAAGGGGTTAAGGATGTAAGGTTGGCGGAGAGGAATGTGTGTTTTGAGCCGAATGTGTATGCGTGTTTCTTGTTGACTGGACATGGGAGTATGAATGCGTTCTAGTGTAAGCGTGGATTGAGCGAATCGGAGAACTGTGTGTGTGGTGCAGCGCGAGAGGATTGGGTGCATGTGTTATCTGAATGCTCGTTGTATGATGACCTCCGTGACCTCAGTGGATGTGGTGTGATCGCGAATGCGGATGGTAGAGTGAATGTGAGTGGTGTGTTAGTATGCAAGGACAAGTATGAATGTTTCTGTAAGTTTGCGACGAGTGTGTTTAAAAGAAGGAGAGTGAATGTGTGTGTGTAGTGTGAACGGTGGGTGTCGTGAGGGGCGCAGGTGGGAAGTGTCGTCTTCGGATGACATATTCCTTGGGGAGTGACGTCCCCACGCTTCCGAGTTGGCCCTAACCAGATCGAGATTTGCAAGGATCTCAATTGGTAGTGGGTAAATCCCACGACGAATATGACCAGTATGACTTCGAACACTGGTACCGCGGGGGTAGACAAATGAGCCCACGGAGGGGAGTTTCTCCCTCCGTCGTCGACCTAGGGTTGGACTCGCGGGGGCAGTGGTATAGCCCACATCGCAAGCTAGAGGTGCTGGAACGCCTCGGCGGGTGAGCTGCGTCATCCCAGCTCGGACGCTGGCCTGTAGAGCCCGAAGTAATATTAGAAGGGTCCCGCCCTCACCGAGGGAAACCTGGAGAGCTTGCACTCCCGGGTTGATACGGTAACTCCTGTGGAGGTTTTCCGGGGAGCGCGCTGGTTGAGCGTATCTCAAACCCTCGCCCATGGGGGCCGTGTGGATAAGGTCTTGGACCAGGTGCCGCACGTAAAATCAAACATACGTAATGTTCCTATCTACTGGGTGTATGAGGCTGGACCGGCATCCCTTTGGGAAACCACGATGAAACTGATGTTCATCCTTGTAGGTTTTAGCTTACAATAAGGTAGAACTTCGGCGAAGTTGGCGCGCTGGCTCCGGTCAAAGTCTACATACCTCACCTCCATGCGGTGCACCTGGGTCTCTGTGCGATACAGAGGGCGAAAGAGTAAGAGGCAAATCCCCTCACGGGGCATATTTAGACGAGGTGACCTCGACTTGTACAATGTTCACGGGAGTTGGTGAGAGCTTGACTCTGCGGTAATAGGCCGTGAAGCGTTCATTCAGGGGGGAGTCACTGGACTCCGTCAGTGGCTCTAGCCCTAAGGTCTGTATCCATGAAATGGCCTGTCCTTGCACACACCAGACAGTGCTCGGGATATACAGGGGGCGGCTTACCGTCAGGCTGCGAAGCTAACCGCACCGAGTGCTCTGTTACGATGTGAGGCTTGGTGATGAACGTGGATCGTAGGGATCCTCCGGAGGGTCCTTGTGGCGTGGAACCCACAGCCGCCATCCAGCCCTCTATCGGGGCATCTATAATTGCAAGAGATATCGTCGAGCCGGTGGACGGGGCCACCAAGGCGAAATAACAGTAGCCACAAATGAAAGAATGAAAGCATTGGATGAAATTGAAAAATTAAGGAATGACTATGAATAAATGTACACTAAGAGATGGGATCCCCGAAAGAGACACAGAAAACCTCAGCGGCTACTGACACGCTGGCTGTCGCAAGACAGTGCTTCGGTGTTGCAGTACGGGCCTAACGAACCAGGGGTTACTTGAGTCACGGACATTCCGTAAACCTGTGGTCACGTTTCGCAGGAACGGGGGTCTTGACTTAGCCGGCTGAACCGCGAGGATGAGCGCCTCTATAAAAGAATACTTAACCTCAAGCTGTGCGGGCGCGGCGACGGGGCACGAGACAGACTAGGCGCCGTAACGTGTACAGGTGGGTGCATCTGTATCTGGCGTCCGGTCCCCGGGAACCTGCCAATCCCCGGTGTTATATTGACTTATCTGGGTAACGATGCTCTGCCCAGACGGACCGTCTTTCATACGTTGCTTTTGGGGCCCATGGATGCTCTCATGTTGAAGTGAGCCCAACCTAAAATTATGAACACACCCAAACCAACAAAAACCGCAAACCTTAAATCGAGGGAGGAGCTGACCACTACCAGCTCCTCTGATGATGAGACGGGAATGAGCACTGGTGCGACGAGGAAGGCGTCCACCATGCCCTTAAGAGAAAAAGGCTGAGGGGACCACACCCCCGGTGACGCAAACCGACTCGGAAGGGTCAACAATGGAGGTGGAGTGCTGTGGCGGCTCCCACCTCGACGAGATCAAGAACATGAGGTCAGACCTTGAATCCGGTCCTACCGTAAAAACAGTAATGGCCAAATGGGGCCTGATGGAGAAGAAGCTTCTCGAACTCGTCATAGAGAACGAGAAGCTTAAAGCGCAAAATGTTGCCATAAAGGCAAATCCGCAGGTGCCGCAGTCGTATGCGAAAGCATGCGCTGCGGGAAGCGCATCTAAAAGGGTAGCAGCCCCCTTGGAAACGGTAGCTAAGGCTACCAAGAAAGAACGAACGGATGTCCTGCTGAACCACCCCAGTAAGGACACCGATAAAAGAACCAGTGAGGAGACTAAGAAATCTCTCACGAAAGAGCTTGGGCCCCAGACGTCCAAGCTAAAGATAAAATCCATAAGACAAATGCGCTCTAAGGGCGTAATAATTGAGTTAAGCAGCAAAGAGGATGCCGACATAATCAAGAGCTCCTCGCTGGTCAAAGTTGGGCTCAGAGCTGAGGAGCCCAAGAAACTGAGTCCCAGCGTAATTATTTACGATGTGGACTCCGAATATAGCGCCGATGATCTAAAGGAGGATCTTCTTACGAAGAATTTTCCGGCAAAGAGTGAGACCGAAAAAGAGAAGCTTACCGAAGTCATCCACTTCAAGCATAGCTTCGTTACAAAAAACAAAAACAAGAACTGAATCGTGGAAATGACACCACCAGAATCTATGGAACTTGTCTCCAAGGGTAAAGCCTACATGTACTGGAGCTCTTATAGAGTCCGAGAGTACACAAACGTAACCACGTGTTTCAAGTGCCATGGATACGGGCACGTAGCCAAAGCATGTAAGGCCGAAAAGGCCACATGCGAGAAGTGTGGAGAGAGCGGTCACCTAAAAGGTGACTGCAAGTCTAAGAAAGAGAAGCCCAAGTGCATAAACTGCACGAGGGCAAAGAGAGAAAAGACGGACCATTTGGTCACGTCTAAGACCTGCCCGCTCTATATCCGTCAAGTCGAGCTTTATGGATCTAGGCTAAGCCCGTGATGATCGCGCTCTCACAAATCAACGCCCAGAGGTCTGCTGCTGCAGCGCCCATCCTCCTAAAGAAATTAGAGGAAAGGACTATTCAAGTACTCTGTCTCCAGGAGCCGTATGCCTATAAAGGCAGGGTCAAGGGTTATTCGAGTCGAATGACAATACTGCAGCCGAGCTGCAAGAAACCTTGGGTTGCAGCTCTAGTAGCAGACTAAAATCTCGAAGTCTTTCAAGTAGGACTTGAAGACACAGCACATGTCATGTGCTTTTGCATCAAACCTGGGCTTTATGAAATATACATTATTAATACCTATTGCCAATATTCACTTGCGATAGAGCCCATCCTCGAGAATGTTGAAGCTCTATTAAACAGGTTGAGAGGCAAGAACATAATAATGACTATTGATGCTAATGCGAAATCCATTCTATGGCATTCGAACGCTACTGACGACAGGGGAAAGGTTCTTGAAGAATTCCTCTGCGTCAACAATCTACATGTCCTAAATCAATCGAACGCCAGATCGACCTTTGTGACAAGCAGAGGCGAGTCCAACATAGATTTGACATTGATTATCTCCAACTTGCTGAGGAGGCCCATAGAATGGAGCGTATCAGAAGACTGTGACGTGAGCGATTACAGTCTTATCTAAATCAAGCTCATGTCCGTTAAACCAGGTGTAGTAGCCAGACGAAGTGAAAAGTCTGGTAACAACCTGAAAAAGGCCGATTGGAACTATCTGAAGGCCTGTCACGATGATACACTCAACGATGACTTCATTGAACGCCTGACGACCAGCACCCCTGACACGGCTGCTCGGTCCCTGAAGAATGCAATTCGAACGTACTGCGACAAAGCAATACCTTTGACTCGTAAACCACCCATCAGGGTACCCTGGTGGAGTGAGGAATTGACCATCCTTCGTAAGATTGCTAACCATTGTAAGAAAGAACTTACCCGGGTTTGGAGGTTGAAGATCAACGACGAGGGCGAACACGTTCAAGAGAAATATCGAAAAGCAAGGAACTAATACACCTCTGAGATCCGAAAACATAAGCGAGACTCCTGGAGGAACTTTGTCCTCGAAGAGGGCAATAGGGATCCCTGGGGAATCGTATATAAAATCTGCCGTGACAAGCTAACTCCTGACGAGCCGGTCTCATCAGTGCGGTTGGCGAATGGAGATTTCACCCTAACCTGGAGGGAGACAATGGAGCAAATTTTGAGTCAGGTCGTTCCTCAGAACGGTAATTGCTCTTCAGATGTTGAGGTACATCTGGAGATAAAGCAGCAAATAGCACTCTACAGGAATTGTAATATCGAACGCTCTATAAGTCGAGAAGAAATCGACGAAGCCATCGGAAAGTATAAAAGTAAGAAAGCCCCAGGCCGTGACCAGGTTAAACCTGAGACCTCGAAGCACCTTCACAAGTGCCGCGGGGAAGTATTGTCGCATTGCGAATCTTTATTTTTATAACGATGGCCAGGAATCGTCATTAGACCCCCCTGGCGTATAGGATTTAGCAGGTACACCCCGAACCCACCTTTTGTGTAGGCTTTACCTTCCCTCTCCAAGGATGACCGGCGAATCATCACGTCCTTGGAGTGGGGTCGACCAGCCAAAGGTAGATATATATTGAGAGCGTTCGACACGCGAGACACTTTTTTTTGTTAGTAAAACGTTGTTAGTCACATTATAAGTCAATTTTCGGTCTGCAAGCCTTGACATTCACTGATCGTATAGCCTTTAGTTTGTTACAACAGATATTATAAACTTTACAAGAATAAAGAAGAGCAATTGCACTAGTCACTACCCCAAATACTACTCATTATACAGTCCACTAAAAAGAATAAGTCATACAAGGTTAATTCGGCGTATGACGTACGTGTTTAACCACAATTACAAGAACGTGGAATTCGCGTGCACGACAAGTATTACTGACGTTGTACAACAACTGCCTATCGAACGCTACCTTTCCTAGTATTTGGAAGCAGGCCCGCCTGCGACTGATCCTAAAAGACAAAAATCGTGACAGGATGAAAACGAGTTCCTGCCGTCCGATTGCTCTCCTCTCAATGCTTGGGAAGGTCTTTGAGAGGATAATCGTAAACAGAATCCAAGAGCAATATATTGACAAGGGCTTAGCCCACAATCGTCAATTTGGATTCAAGAAGGGCTGTTCCACTGAGGACGCCCTTCTTAAACTATGATACGATAAGAAATATATTCTGGCCCTCTTTATGGACATAGAGGGGGCCTTTGACAATCTATGGTGGCCCGCCATAGTTAAAAGACTAATCGACGCAGAATGCAGCAGTACGATCATTCGACTGATAGACTCCTACTTTAAGAGAAAAAAGATGTTTATCTACTCGAACTCGAACGACGAACGCATCGCCAGTACAATGAGAAAGGGCTGCTCACAGGGATCCATTATTGGACCTGTGGCGATGTGCTGGTGCATGGACGTGCTGCTGCACGAAATTGACAAAAACTTCGCTGCAAGCGAAGTAGAAACGACAGCGTATGCCGATGATTTGGTCTTGCTGGTCAAGGCCAATTCAAGAGCTACGCTTGAACAAAAGGGAACGAAAGTGCTGAGTATACTTGATAACTGGTACACATTGCACAAACTGAGGCTATCCCTTGATAAGACTTGGGCAATGATGCTAAAGGACAAGTTTCAAAAAGACAGACAACCAATTTTAAAATTGGGCTGCAAAAACATTAAATATGTTGAACACACCAAGTATCTTGGTGTTATAATAGACAGACATATGAACTTTGTTGAGCACGCAAAGCATGTCAGAAATAAAGTCGTGAAATATATACTGACTCTAAGACGAGTCGCTCACGAAGAATGGGGCATAAAAGCGAGTACATTAAATATACTCTATAAGGCGGTATTTCTGTCAATTGTAACATATGGTGCCACAGCATGGCTGGAAAAAGCTAATAAACCGCATGTCTCAAGACACTTTACTGCCGCTCAAAGAGCTATCTTGCTAATAATGACGAAGGCTTGCAGAACGACCTTCACTTCAGCGATGCAGGTCGTTGCTGAAGTCCCTCCAATTGACCTAGAGATTATAAAAAGAGGGCTTTGTACGCAAGTTTGTAAGAACTTAGCGGTACAATGGGAGGGATATGCCTATGAAAAACGAGACGAACTAACACTCGAGAATCTCAAAGAGGAATATCGAACGATTAACCGAGTGATTAGAGAAAAATGACAAGAGAGGTGGGATAACAACTCTCATGGTCGTATGACCTACGAGTTTATCCCACTGGTGGATTTTAAGTCCGGAAATAGATGGTGTTGGCCGGGAAGACACTGTGTGTACTTCATTACCGGCTATGGACCATTCAATGCATCCCTCTATAAGAGGAAAGCCGCCACCACGAGTAAGTGTCCGCTGTGCAACGACTGCGAGGAAACTGTGGACCATATTCTGGGGAGCTGCCCTCTGTACGAAAGTATCAGAGGTGATCAGAGGCCCCAGTGTACAGAATACAAGACACGCCTTATAAACACGAAATCGGCATTTGAAAAGTTTAACTCCGTTGCCAAGAATATAATTCTGGAACGGAGTAAGTATATTGAAAGACAGAATGAACGAAGTAGAAGTGGGTCCGCCTCCTCGTGGCTAGGGACGGAAACACCGGCGAACTCTGTTGGCTGAGGGACCCGGTGGCTAAGAGACCCTTAAGAAAAATAATACCATCTAGTTGAATTCCAGAGTTAATCAATGCTTAAGAAGTATATTGGCTCAAAAGGAGAACCCAGCTATTTAAACGAGAACAAAATGAATAGAATAGAACCAAGGCAGCTATGAGCGAGAGCTCGATTGCTGCATAGCTGAGGTTGAAATGATGATGATGATGATGTCCCTATCTACTAGTGTCCAACATGGCGGCGACCCGTGCGCACATGCCCGCATCGCACCGTGATTGAAATGCAATTTCGTGCGGAAGAAGTGCGAGAAGAATTGTGAATTTGTATCTAGTATTTAGTACTAGTGAATGTGCAGTAGTGTGCGAGAAATTGTGTAAAAATTCCGTGTAATAACGTAAATACTAGTGAACGAAATATTTGCCACGTGCACGTGTCGTTTTGTGGCGTGCTTCCTTTTGTGCGGCGAAAAACTATTTATGCCAAGAGGTGTTATATATGTGCGTGTGCGGAAAAATTTTCTGAACATTTAAAGACCGGCTAGACTGAAATCGGTTAAGATATAGCGTAGTTATTAATAATTAAGTGATTTTATCGCCACGTGGTCGGGAGGTCGGCCATCTTGATCTGGCGGTCAGTGCCGTATCATTAGGGAGCAGTGCCCCTTAGACTCAATGTTGTGCCAATAGGGCGCAGTGCCCCTTTAGATTTGTAGAATTTTGGATTTGGGTCTTGAGTGCCGTGTCAATATGGCGCGGTGCCCTTTACACCGCCAGTGCCGTGCTAATAAGGTTTTCTTTTTTTTTGCTTGTTGATTGGATTCAGCGGTAAGATATAAGTAGGGTAAAAATAAAAAACTTTATTTAATAAAAAAGTGGCACAATGGAGTACGACGAGATGTTAGTGACCGAGAATGTTACTCTCGCGAAACGTGTTGCGAAACGTAACGAAAAACATAGTGGTGAAGAACTGAGTGATAGTGACTCTTTTGCGAGAAGACTGAAGAAGAAGCAGGCAACAGACACGATTGACGACGAATTTGCAAAGCCTTCCAGGTCTTCTTCGAAGACTTCGCCTAAGGCCCGAAGAAAAGCTGGCAGGCAGTCAGAATCAAACATCGATCAACAGTCCGACATTCTTGGCATATACAACATTCGTCCAGCACTGTAGTAACCTTATTATCGAGAAGGTTAACGACAAGGAGCTCAAACACATTAAAACGTTCGCGGCCAAGATGCTACAGACCATCACGCGTCTTTCTCAAGAGAATGAGAGCCTCAACCAGAGACAACAAGGGACGACAGCTCTGGACGATAGATTACGGAATCTGGAAAAAATCGTGCTCGGTGCAACTAATTTCATCAAGGAATTAAAAAGTACAGCGCAAAAGCCTAAGACCTATGCCGATAGACTTAAGGCACCAGCACTACCAGCGGTACCAAAACCGGCCCAACGTTCGTCGACACCGGTGCGCCACATCGTCGCCCTGTATCCCAAATCTGGAGCCCCTATTCAAAGTAGCGAAGCCACCAAACAAACGCTGGTTTCCAGCCTTGCACCGGTCACAGAGAAACTTAGAATTAGAGGCGTGAAGAAAATTTCCAACAATGGTGTGCTGGTGGAAGCTGCGACCAAGGAGGACATGGAGCGAGTGCTCAAGAGCGACAAGTTGGAGGTTGCGGTACTCCTTGCCGGACTCCCGGTTAGGAAAAAACCAAGGGTCATCGTCTACGATGTCCCCAACACCATCTCTGACACTGAGTTCCTAAAATCCATGTGCCGACAGAACCTGAACACCCTGGGGAATGAAGAGATAAAAATTTCCCACAAGACCGGCTCCAACAGCGGAGAAACTACAAACATTGTGCTGGAGGTGTCACCGAAGATAAGGGAAGCCCTCCTCAGTCAAGATCGGGCCTACGTTGGATGGCACTCGCTGAGGGTGAGGGACTATCTTGTGGTGAGCAGGTGTTACAAGTGCCACTCGTTTGGCCACGTGGCCAAACACTATAAAGTGCCCAAGGAGGTCTGCGGTCACTGTGGTAGCGAAGGACACGCGTTCAAGGAATGTCCTAAGAAACTGGAAAACCCACAGTGCACTAATTGCAAGCGCGCGCTTAAGCCCTGCAATCACTCATCGCGGTCACCGGAGTGCCCGGCTTACAAGTTCGTGTTAGCTAATTTAATCTCTAAGACTGATTATGGGGAATAGACGTGAAAACACAGAATCTCCGCAAATAATAAGGTTAGCACAGATCAATGCACAAAATTCCAAAACCGTAGCGAACGAACTCAGGCAGATAACGTACGAACAACAAATAGACATCCTGGCTATCCAAGAGCCGTACATATACAAAAACAGAGTCACAGGGCTCGGAATAAACACAAAGATAATAACAGACACAAAAATAATATCAAAAATTGCAACCAACGAAAGAATTAAAACTGCAATAGCCATTTTCAACAAGGATTTTGACGTATTAAAAATTGAACAGTTCAGTAACACCCACACAACATGCATAGAAGTCAGATCAACAAAGATACAATTCTACGTTATCAATGTGTATTTCCAGTACTATGACCCCATAGAACCCTACCTCCAGCACCTAGATAAAATAATGAACAGCCTGCAAAAACAAAAAATAATACTCTGCATGGATGCAAATGCAAAAGCTGCCGCATGGTTTAGTAAACATCCAAATTCTAGAGGGGATGCACTCGAGGAGTTTCTTCTACAGCACCGACTTCATATAGTAAACGTAACCTCACAGACATTTACATTTGATAACATACGTGAACAAGAAAACATAGACATCACAGCAGCTAGCAGCAATATTTACTCGGCCCTCAAAAATTGGAAAGTTCACAACACGACAACCAGTGATCACAACCTCATAACCATGGACCTCGTCACTGCCTCAAACGAAATCACCACGATAAAAAGCAATAGATACAACATAAAGAAAGTAGACTGGGACAAATACACAGAAGAACTTGGAAAAATAACATCCACCCATACCGCAATAGAAACCACACAGACAGCAACAGGTCTAGCAACAAAAATAGAATCGGCAATCACTCAAGCAGCAAATTCTTCAATGCCAAAAAAGACACGATACTCGAAATCAGCACCATGATGGAATGATAACCTGACGAAACTTCGACTGGACGTCCGCAGAGCAAGACACAAATACATAAAGACAGTTAACGAAACCATAAGAGCAGAACGCAAAAAGGAATACAGCCGCCTCCGTAACCACTACATCACAAACATACGAATTTCAAAACAAGAGAGCTGGAAAAAATTCACAACAGACATAGGCAACGGGGATCCATGGAGCATAGTATACAAATTGCCAACCAACAAGTTAAAAATAGAGAACATTCTCGAAACAATCAGGTACAACCAAAATCGCCAAAATAGTCAACAAAGGCTGCCCGCAGTGGTCTGTCTTGGGACCACAGATGTGGAACCTAATCCTCGATGACATAATAGAAGAAATTGCAAACACTGAAACAGATATCATAGCATATGCAAATGATATTACAATAATAATAACAGGAAACTCCAGGAATGAGCTTGAAAGGAAATCAAATACAGTAACCGAAATTCTAAACTCATGGTGCCACAAACAAAAACTACAGCTCTCGAGTAAAAAATCGCAGATGGTATTACTAAAAGGATTCTTTGACATAAGGAGACCACCCACAATACCCATTGGAAATGCGTCGCTAAAAATAGTCTCAAATGCAAGATATCTGGGAGTACACTTTGGGACACGTTTCAATATTTCTGTGCATATAAATTATATAAGTAGAAAAAGTAATGAAATTTTTAATAACCTTGTGAGAGTAGCCAGAACTACATGGGGATTGAATGCCAAAACAACGAGAACAATATATACAGGAGTCTTCATACCTATCATCACCTATGCGGCAGCCGGATGGGCAGACAGAATAAATGTCGACCGCAGAAGAAAACTAAGGCAAACGCAGCGATCAGCACTCCTAAGAGTAACAAAGGCATATAGAACCACCTCCACTGCAGCATTATGTGACATAGCTGGAACTGTACCAATAGACTTAATAACAACGGAAAGGAGCAATTTGTATCACCTACGTAAAGGCAGGAAGTTTAAACACTTTTCCATGCAACACGAGCCACAGCCACACACAACCGAGACGAAACTCCAAGAAATAAAGTGCAAAATTAGGAATGAAACGGTGAAGGAATGGCAATACGAGTGGGACACAGAAAAATTGGGCAGAACAACTTACAAGTTTTTCAGAAATATTCAAGACAGACTCGATGCCAAATGGATACACGAAAACCACTACACAATACAAATAATATCAGGACATGGAAACTTCAAACAAAATTTAAAAAGACTCGGACTGACAGAAACTGATACATGCACCTGCGGACAGACAGATACAGTTCAACACGTAATTTTCGAATGCGAACAACAACAAGAAATAAGAAAGGAATTGGAAGAGAAAAACAGGAACAGCGACAGACAATGGCCATGCGACTTCCGAGAACTGGTATCAGAAGACATATACGACACATTTTACAAGTATGTGACAGATGCGATGAAGACAAGAGAGGAAAGGAACTGAGAAAGAGCAAATATGGTAAGAAGCCGCAGAGGTATACGTAGGAGCCGAAAGGCGTACCAAACCGGAAGAGTAGGGAACCGCTACCCTACCGAACACTCGCGCATTGCATCAAGCGCTTACCTGCATGAGACCGATAGAAAGCAACTGATCCCGCCTCCTCGTGGCCCCCGCTGGATAACGTTTCGTCGGTAAACTCATTGTGAGTTTCCCGGCCAAACGGCTAAGTGGATCACCTCCCTCTTGGGACGGTCTACCTCCCTAATGATCCTTAAATGGTAAAGAGAGGGTTTTTCCAGGCCCGCCGTCCACAACATCTACGGACGTGACCCTTCGCAGTGCAAAATCGCAACACCAACATCAAATGCAATAGGCCACAAAGCCTGAGGCATGTATGAGCGAGCACTAGGCTCAATTAGCTCAAGCAGTACAATAGTTGTCCCTATCTACTTTCTAGCGAAACCACTGCCAAGGGAACGGGCTAGGAAAAATGGGCGGGGAAAGAAGACCCTGTTGAGCTTGACTCTAGTCTGGCATTGTAAGGAGACATGAGAGGTGTTGCATAAGTGGGAGATGGTAACATCGCCGGTGCAATACCATTACTTTCATCGTTTCTTTACTTACTCGGTTAGGCGGAGCGCGTGCGCCGGTGTTTCGACCCGATTGTCACGGTGTTCTAGACCCAAGCGTGTAAGAGTGGTATGATCAAGAAGATTCCTGAAAAACAGTACTTTTTAAAGGAAGAATTAGACTGTGAAAATCACTGTTGATACTATATTCCGCG
Source organism: Tetrapedia diversipes (assembly GCA_033822845.1). Lineage (NCBI taxonomy): Eukaryota > Metazoa > Arthropoda > Insecta > Hymenoptera > Apidae > Tetrapedia > Tetrapedia diversipes. The sequence goes on along the minus strand of JAOPTO010001906.1, from coordinate 2,233 downwards.
ATTCTGATGGAAGATATATGGTACGTTTACCTTTTACTCAACGGAAGAAGCGCATTGGTGAATCTCGTACTGAAATGATTTTATGCTTCCGAGTCCAAGTTTCGACGAAATCCTAGTCTTTTGGAGTATTATGAACAGTTCTTGCAAGAATACATCACATCAGGACATGACACAGGTCAGTAAGGATTGAGACGGCAAGGGTTTCTACCGACCGTATCACGCGATTATAAAGGAGTCGAGTATAGACTTCTTCCGCTTCGGCCTCATATTTTGTATTGACGGCAGATATTGAGAAAATGGTCAGGCAGATTCACTTACACCTTGATGACAGAGCCTTTTCAACAATTTTATGGCGCGATTCCATAGACGATGCAATTGAAATCTTTGAACCGAATACGGTAACCCACAGAACCGCTTGCACCCCATTTCTAACTGTACGATGTTTGAACCAGCTTGAGCAGAACGAACACGATAAGTTCCCTTATGCAGCATGTATCTTCAAAACAGGTTTTTATGTAGACTATTACGTTTTGCAAACAATTGAAGAAATAAAATTAATTGCAACGCAGCGAGCTAACGCAGCAAGCGATTCAAAATGTTCACTTAGTAATAATAAAAGAAATTCGATGAGATATCTTTGCGTTAGAAATAGAATGCATAAAACGAAAAATTTAATTGCCGAAAAGAAGCGAACCGTTAAATTTAAATCCCTATATAGATTTAGGAGGCACATTGCGAGTTGGTTGTAGGTTAAAACATGTGTCAGTCAATAGTAACATCCGATGTTACTACCACATAATCATCACATTAGTGATTTAATAATTCCACCCGAGTTGATTTTATAATGGAAATTGAAGCAGTGTCAACTCCCGTCGCTTACATCCTTCTTCCGATAATCCCAACGACCTCACAGCATTGTCCCTTAGCCATTTCTTAATATGCGATTCACCGATTCAATTATAGTCTTCCGCTCACTTAAAGTCCGACGGCACGGCACAGGGGAAAAGAGGGATCGGGACTCCCATCCCCACCCGAGCCGCACGTTCTGAACCTTAGCCACGCACTCTGCCATTGTAGTAGGAATAGTTTTCAACTGTGTCCCTATCTCAATATGCATATAAATATAAAATTTGGAGACTATAAGCTACTGTGGTTTTGTTTATGCTTATGTTTAATGCATATAATGTCCGCTTTATCTCGTAAGATTTATCTAGTATAAAAAAGGATATTGTGTAATATTAACCATTTTTCTATAAATGGAGTATCGAAGATGATTTTGAAATATAATTAATTAACCTAAATGGAATAAAATATTTTGTATAACATAATCCAATTTAACTCTAGTCATTTTCTACAAAAAGCTATTAAGCCATGTTTTCCAAGAGAACAATGTTCCAAAGGCATTAAAATATGACATTGCTATTACCGCATATAATAATCCTACTGGTAATTATATAGCCAATGCTTTCCTAGCATATTATATAAAAACTAGCATGAATTGTTGTCTTCTATCAGATATAACTATTGTATAATAGCAATATGTTACATCTACGACAATGGGGCTCTGCCTGTCGCGTGTTTCTCATTATCTCCTTCTATCGCACTGACCTTGTCAGTCAGTCCACATGTGTCTATAACTGCCGTGACGAATAGCGAACTAGAATTGAATGTGTGCGTGAGAGTATGTGTATTCCTCTACTTTTCTCGCATTCCTGCCGCGGGACTTCAAGTGAGCGGAAGACTATACCTGAATGTGATTTAATGGACTTTCCGGACAACAAATTGTGGCGGAGATCACACATTTAGAAAGCGACAAAACACATTTCAAATAGCTTGCACAATGAGTATTGGAAGGCGCTGCATTCGAGAAACAAATGGCACCGCCACAAGGCTAGTCGTATTAACACCTTATGGGGTAACACCACTGTAGAATTTTCAAAAAAAAAATTTTTTTTTTATTGTCTTAAAAAATACATAGACCCTTATAAAATATGAGGCAAAAAGTCTAATCCCTAAAAATTTTTTGTATGGAATTCCGAGCACCTCCTCTAGCGTCTCGGATGATCCGCAACGCCCTACCCATGCTAACTTGATGACCGCTGTGAAATCCCCACTTTTCGAATTCGTAACCTCTTCAATATCTCCATAGATATCAATAGTGTATTGCTTAAGTGCAATCAGAAGCATTTCAAAACAAAAAAAGTCTCGGTGGCAAAAGCAAATTAACTGGCAA
>JAOPTO010001905.1:22330-33042 GCA_033822845.1 Tetrapedia diversipes | reverse complement strand
ATTCTTTTCTTGACTCGGAAAAATCGACGCGGAACGGTGCCGCATCCGGCACGGCGAACTGCTTTTGACGGGCGAACGAGCTTGTTTATTTATTTAGTCGTTATAGGTAAGGGCTGGAAAGTGTTTCAGCAGGAGGCTTTCAGAAAAGGTGAAAAAGAGCAGGCAGAATTGTAAAGTAATCCTAATAATAGGCTTCAAAAGTGGGAATATGTAAAAGAAGAAATGAATTCTTTCTTTTTTCCTTAGTAGAAAGAGACCTATAAGTCGTCTTTAACCTCTCAAACTTTTCTCCTATTGTAACAATACTAATTAAATATTAATATCTATATTAAGTATAATTAAATATAGATATTTATGTCGGTAACACTAAAAATACGAAAAAAGAAATAGAACATTTCTTTCTAATGCACTGATAATTCTGTCGATACTAACGGTGACCAGTGACGTAGTTAGGCGTAGGCGGAGGGGGCAGTTCGCCTCGGGCGGCACTTTTCACGAGATACAATTTTATTTTTCAACCACTCAAAGACAGACATACATTAAAAACACAAAAGTTTACACGAGTTAGAGATGGTATTGGAAATGGAGTTTTATATTGATTAAATAAAATACACTCTTAAAACTTCAACTTTTTCACGAAACCTCTGTCAAAAATACGTCATATAGGACCCGATATCTTCAACCGTCTATCTGTCGCTGGAATGCGAAATTTTTGCAATCAGCAGAAAGAATTGGATGGAGCTCGTGTGTGCGCGTTGGCCTGGGTACGGGGCGACGGCGTTGAACCGATAAAGATGAAGGATGAAGCCCTTTCCGAGCGATTTGATCGGATTCCGTGTTTGATCGTCGATAATCCAATTTGCCCTTGACGCCTGGCGAGCTCTCGCGTTGCGTGGCGAGGAGGGCATGTATTTTTCAGCGAGCGTGCATCGTCTGGTTCGCGGCAGGTCGGATGGATGCTCCCTGTCAGACGTGGGGGGCCGTTCAATTTTCTGGAATCATGCATGTACCGTAGCGACGGGTAGCGTAGATGAGGTAAAGAGGGCGAGGGGGGGTGGGGGATAGAAGGGAGGTATTTTTGCAGGGCGAACCGTTTTCTCTGGGGGCAAAGGGGAAATTGACGTGTCGCTTTTCTTCGGGCCACATCGAACGTCCTCCGGGACGAACGACGAATTTCTTCGTGGAGTGTTCAATATCTTGGCCACTGTCGTGGTGATGTTATGGTGATACAGCTGCTTCATAGTAATCTTTTCGGCGACAGCCGAAGTATGGACGCTAGAATGAGCGGATAACAGTTAGCCGCCCTCCGGCAATAAGGGAAGTAATCATGTATAGACCATGGGGAGGAGGAGTAGTTAGGTGACCTATGGCTATTACGATTACGATCCCGGTTAGGTTAAGATTGTTACTATTCTTATTGTAGTTATTATGGTTATTATTATCATATTATTATTATTATTGTGATTATTATTAATGTTATTAGTGTGGTTGAGGTTATTAGTATGATCGTTAGTATTATTATTGGGTAGCGGGAGGGGTATAAGTGTATTACGAGAGGGAAAGGGATAGGGAAAGAGTAATTGTAAGTAGGTTAAAAGAGCGAGTGGAAAAGGCGGTGAACAGTATGAATGGGATAAATGTAAGCTAGATATAAGCCAAAGAGATGATTGTAATACGGAAGAGTTGTATTCCTAGATGGAAAACAATAAAGAAATACAAATACAAATACAGTTAGCCGCCCTCCAATTGTGCACTTCTACAATTCTCGCGAGTTGTCTGAGACGCTCGCAGCTTATCGTATTCTATCAGGTAATTATTAAGTCTCTAGTAGTGATCTGTTAGGAATTGTTTTTCGGTTATTAATAAATATAGTTTACTTCCCGGTTTAACCGTAAAACATTAATCTTCCACAATTCACCATCCATCAAATCCTAAATGTATGAAACATATGATTACTAGACTCGTCCTCGACTAAGGGTCCATTTACCTTTAACCCTTTGCGCTCGAGAGATGACTGTCAGTCACCAAATGACAGTTTAGCGATTTTTAGACTTTAGTTAGTTTGTTTGTTAGTCAGACTAGGAGGTTAAATAGTCATACATGTAAATTTTAGCGTATCGCTTAACTAAACTAAATGACGGATAATATAGGCGAATCCTAGTAAATATTTTGAATTTGACAATTTTTAAAGTTAATATCGTTAGACGACTAACAGTCACCTCTCGAGTGCAAAGGGTTAATCCTTTGAGCGCTGAATACTCTTGACCTAAGCGCTTCGAAGGGACGGCAAGCTATCGCTGGAGACGGAGTATTGTTACTCGTACATTGACAATCGCGTTGCAGTCAGCGAAAGATCGAAAAAATGGCAAACGCATATTTTCGTCCATGGTCCCTACGAGCAACTTTCGTCAGCGCTAACAGGTTAACGCTGAAATGCGTAGCTCCGAAAAAAGTCATAAGGCGAAGAAAACAAAAATTGACAAACGTGTTCAAGGCATCTGTGAGGCGAGCCGATTATAAAATTTGAATAAAGGTGGCAAAGTTCAGCCAGGGATGGTAACGAGGAGACGATTGATATTATAAAAAAAAGAACAGAAATAAATATAACGTCGAAGGGGTCGGACGTGTTGGTTTATTCCTCGAATTTTATCCAAATTTTAATAAACGCATATACGCGTCCATAGTCCTCAAAAGGTTAAGGCCCATTCACGCTACCTAGGACGAGTGTTACACATATTTAGAAATAATGACAAAACACTATCAATACGTTCTTGGTTCGAAAGTGCAACCATGTTTTCGGTGTATACGATACTATGGACCTTAATTCGTGGCGCGGACGCGCGAAGAGGATCATTCAACAGGTGTATCTCGCGACGCGCGAGAAATCGCACTCGCGGGAAGGAAAATAACACAGGCGGTGGCCATGCGACGTGCGCAAAGGGTGACGCGTTATTTGCTCGCGCGAAGTCGCGACGTGACGCTGCGAGAGAACTCGGCGCAAACATTTCAATTATTAACAGATAACAACGACGCGCGATGGAGGAGGCGGGAGGTGGAAGGAGGAAGGAAGAGAAACTCGCGAATCGATTCGAAGCACGAGGAGCAACGTTGGATGGTCTGGTTAATTGCATCCGTGTGGACAGCAAGGAGAACGGACTGTCTCCTTTTTTCCCTGGCTGTACCCCGGGTAACCCCTTTTTTCTTTGCACCGGGGTGTACAAGTCTCAGAAATGAAATTGAATCGATACCAATTTTCCTTTGCATTACAATTAATGCCAAATCATGTTCGTGGGTTTTATTACTTTGTTCGATCACTCATTGAATTGTATTCTCCGCGTTGATATCCAGAGAAACAATTGTGCACAACGGTGATCGAGCCTAACCAGTTCCCATCGCTAGAAACGGTGATACGACACGATGACCTGATACAACCGAAGACCTAGCATAATACGTGTCATTCACTGAGTATACTGCAGTGCAGTCATCACATTTTCATAGACAGCGATGCAACGGTGATACGCAACACTGAAACGATACGCGGATACGTAGAACAAATGGATATCCAATTTAAAGCAAGATCTCTGCTTGATGCAACGGTGATACACAACACTGAAACGATACGCGGATACGTAGAACAAATGGATACCCAATTTAAAGCAAGATCTCCGCTTGTATCAGATCATCGTATCCTATAACTATTTCTAGCGATGAAGACTGGTTAGGTTCGATCAATCATCGGATCCTATTCTTCACGTTGATATCCAGAGAAACAATTATGCACAACGGTGATCGAGCCTAACCAGTCCCCATCGCTAGAAACGGTGATACGACACGATGATTTGATACAAGCAAAGGCCTGGCTTAACACATGTCATTCGCTGGGTATACTATAGTACCGTCATCACATTTTCATAGCCATCGATGCAACGTTGATACGCAACACTGAAACGATACGAATGGACGCGTGCTTGTGCCGGTACGCGACGAATCCGAGGGCGATCGACTCGACGTTGGTCGCGTTTAATTGAATATGTAAGCGAGAGACAGGCGGCTGATTTCGCATAATCAGCGGAGGTTCATTGACTTCGAAAGAACAACTTCGAGAGCGAGTGTATACGCGTCCGGTTCGTCACGAGTATATTCCTTTTCGCGATCGTCGGTTTCTTTTTCGGTTGGCCCTTTTCAGGGCTCTGCTCTCACCCCCCGTGCCCCCACCGTCGGTTTTTCCTTTTGGCCCGTTGCTAGCCCCTCCGGTGCCACCCCACGGCCCCGTGATTCGTATACAAGACCAGTCCTCATGTTCCACGCATGAAGTACGAAGACGATACGACGTCGTGCGTGACGTTCGCGATCAGTGCCCCGAGAGCGGCAGGTGTAACTGTAAAAAACAGCCGCAAAAATTCGGGTTGCTCGAACAGAGAGAAGCCCTTGCCTGGAGCCTCTCCGTTTTCTCGGCGTCCTCCGTCTACCGCCTCCCTCTTCCCGTCTTCTTCTCCTTTCGTTCTCCATTTTGACCGCCCCTTCCACGCCCTCGTGGCTGCCAACCGATGCTCGCTCGGATACATTGTGTCCTGTGCCCAAGGTCGAGAAAGTACATACTCGATACGATTAACTCATTCACTGCCAATCTTTGAGATATCTCGTAGTTCGTGCTACAAGTTTATCGAAACTTTGATCGATCACGAAATAAGTTTACAACTGTTTGAGTTACGAATTACTGGAAAGAATGAACGAATATTTTATACGATACTTTTTTTTTAAATTGTATTTTAATGCACATACAAGGTTATAGAGGGATACAGAAGAGTAACCTATTCTGTCTTCATTTTCTACGATATTTCTTACTACTGTAGTCTCAATCATTCTTCAAACGTTAATGATCAATCTGCAGTAGCAGATAAAAGTTTAAGACGACAGGACAATGTAAAACATAATTTTATGATTTGCAAATATTGTTTATCTATTCATTTTTATTATCATTATCATGGTAGAACACGGTTTATTGATTAGCATAGAATAAAAAATTTCATTTATACTGTTATTTCTTATTAATTTATTTGACTCTTTAGTTTTTAACTTTTATCCGCTACCCGAGGAAAAAGAGAAGTTCAATGATGATTGCTTTAAATTACAACGAATCAAATGAAACTGTTAAGGGATTCTGTAGAAAGAGCTCGTGTTAGAAGAAAAGTGACTGTATATATTTATAGGAAAATTCTATAAAATGATTTTTGTAGAACGGAAGATGGAATTCAGGTGTGAAAAATAAAAGTGAAGTGATTAAAGTATTAATAAAAGTATATTTAAAACAATTTAACAATAACAACTTAAACGACTTTACAACTTAGCAACTTCAACACTCTTTCTACGTTCACAATCAAAACCTTTCGTCCAATACTTTCTGCCACGCGCTCGCATTTTCCTCGTCATATATCCTTCCAAACACTCGTTTCCTTTCATTCTAATTGTCAACCTTTCTCACTCGATGAGTTCGGTCACGACCATCCAGAATTTCTCAGTCGCAACGTTTTCTCAAGTTCTCATCTTTCACGCCTTAGAAACATTCGAGCCCAAACATTCTGCGTTCGCACGACAATCGCCCAACTCAAGTACGATCCGGTTGATCGCATTCCTACATATTTATTGAAAAAAGCATCGGTGGCGTCTGTACGACTGGCGCACAATAGGAACAGAAAAGAATTGGAGAACGCGACGATAGTATGAACATTTTATACCTGGCTCCCTAAACCATTTCAGCATGCAGACTTTTTACGTAGGAATAAATATTTCCTTTGCAATCCTCCAAGATCGGTAATCCCGAAATTCCACGATCCGTTGACTGTACCCTTTCGCTGAATGAATCTCGCGAGTCGTTCGAACCTCGAGAAAATCAGCCGTCCAGCATCGGTGACTCGTTCGCTCTCGCGTCCGCCTGCTTCTCTTTATCATTTATAAAGTACGACCAGGGAGAAAAAGAAAAAGACGACGAGAAAGAGAGAGAGAGAGACATAGAGCAGAGATGAAACGGGGAGACGGGAAGAAGCAAGGAGAAGAAAAAAAATGAAAGACGGACACAGGGAGCGGGTGACAGGGGGGTGGGAGGCAAGAACGGGAGAACGAAAAAGGGAAAAGAGAAAAATGCAAGGAGCAAGGGGGTCAAGCAACGCGAGAAAAGAGACGTGCGGGCCGAAAGAAAAGAGAGGCGGAGAGGAGAGGAGCTACGGGCTTGGAAAATGAGGGACGAGACATGCCGGTGAATGGCAATGGCCTGGAGTGTACCAGCAGAGTGAACCAGAAGGAGAAGAAAGTTGAAGAAAGAGAGAAACAGAGGGAGGGAGGGAGAGAGGCAAGTAGGCCTGTGTGCAGCAGGCCACATCACAATGTGTTCTGGTTGCTTCGGTCTGTCCGTTCGTTCCTGTGCACGTTCGTACGTCTGTCCGTTGTCTGCCCTGGCACTCCAACCGAGTGCATAGCCGTCTGGCCCCGGTGGAGGGTCTCTGACCGATTATCACTTGGTCTTTATGCTCTTTGAAGCTCTTTTAAACGTCTCTCCGTTCCTCCGCTCTGCCTTCTTTCATTGCGCTCGCTCTCCTCGCATCGCGCCTCGCATCTCCGCGCCTTTCTCGCCCTCCTCCCCCTACCCACCCCTTGCCGCAAAACCTTATCCTTCGGACCCCCATCTTCTCCTGCTTTGTCCCCATTTTTTTCGTCGCCACGAAATTCTCTACCCCTTTCTGCCTATCTCACGATCCACCGACTCGTTCCCTAGTTTTCTTGTCCGTTTCGAGAGGTGAGGTAGGTGGGAGAGGTGGATGCGTGCAAATGGCAGAGGTGAAAGTGTTATAAAGTAAATCATAAAGTATTTTAAGCGAAACGAATCAAGCGAATTAAAGTAAATAATAGAGTAAAAATGTGGAGCTGTTTTCTGGGCGATTTTATGATTGCGGCGTTCGCTCGAGTTTATTTGTTTTTCGGTAAACAAGCGTACGAAAGTGCTCCATTTTTCTCAGAATCTATACAATTAAAACTGATAAACGAGCGATATTCTTGAAATACAAAAAATCTTCGACATTCAACACCATCTCTTTATTTTTCCATATTAACCCTTTGCACTCGAGAGGTGACCGTTAGTCGTTTAATGATACCAACTTCAAAAATTTTCAAATTCGAAATATTTACTATGATTCACGTATATTAAACTTCATTTAGTTTCGTTAAGTCGTATATTAAAATTTACATATATGACTATTTAACGTCCGGGTCTGAACTAAAGTCTGAAAATTTGCGAAACTATCATATGATAGGATTACGATGTCCCATGAGAGGGGACAGCCGAGTGCAAAGGGTTAAGACTATAACTGTCTACAGGTTAGGGCGGTGTTCCCAACGTGGGGCAATTCGAAAATGGACTCGACACGACTTTAACCCTTTCGCTCCGGGCCATTTAAATGCAACGCTAGATATTGGTGCCAAATTGAACGAAAAAAGCAAATTCTTAAATAATTGCGGTAAATAATTATTAGGTATAATTCCGTTTGACGAGACCAAAATATCAACTCGGCGATTGGCGTCGTGATTTAAAATGATTTACTGGTTAAAAAAGAAGAATTTGGCTGGATATAACACAACGTGGAGACTTGAGACTGAAGCTAACCAAATTGGAACCTAATATAAAATCTCTGTGCAGCAAGCATCAAGCGCAAGGATCTCACTAAATTAAAATAATAAATTAATATAGAAAAATCTGTATTAAAATTATTTGGAATTTGAATTTCAGTTTTTCATTATATGTTTTGAAATTTTACTTACTGTGTTTCGTTAACAATTTCATAGTGATTTCTTCCTAGAACCTATCATTTATGTTTCTTAAGTGAACAAATCAATTTTTTAATGTTAAAAATTATGTATGTTACCTAGGGGGGGGCATAAAAACTTTAGAAAGGTTAAGGTGGGGCATGGCACAAAAAAGGTTGGGAAACATTGGGTTAGGGTATACTTATTTATGACGAAGAAATCAAATTAAAAATCACATTTAAAAAATACCTAATACAAGGGAAACAAACCGTAATTATCATAGTAAGTATCACAATAAATTTACAAAGTTTCCGTGAAAAATTACGAATTGATCATTTTGACCGGTCTTGGTAGTTAATACACGAATTTGCATAGAAGTTAGCGATCTGTCGCATAATTCATCGACTCAAGCTTCGACATCGTCGTTTCTTCAAGTTTCGCGCGCCTTCGTGAGAAATCTGTTCGTTCCTACCGTGGCTGACTCTTGTTTTCTCGATAAGCTTGGTGTTCGTCGTTGCGGCGACAGGAAGATTGCCAGGCAAAAACATTTCGTTGGTTTCGATAGCGACCACCGATACGACGCTTAATCCCCGTCCGACAAAAATATCGGCGCTTCGTTAGCCGCGAATCTAAACGATTCACGTGACTCTCGACGCGACACTCTCGTCTCGCGAAGGGATAAGAGGATTACCAGGCGAGGTGGATCGCGTTGGAAAACAACGCAAAAACGAATCGCGCCGTTTATCGGAATTCGCCTTTCTCTCTGTGTGTAAAAATTATCTGCTTCAGACGCGTCCAGTAAATTTAGTCGAGTGGCGAACGGCTCGGTAACTCACTATCTACGGACATAACATTTTAGTCGAGCGATTTAGTAAAATGTATTAGTAGAGCAGAACCCATTTCGTTCGATTTTTCTGGTCGAGTAAGCAAGCTGCCTCCGCCACTCACTGGATAATTAGCGGAATATGTACGAACGCATTAGGTTAGCCGAGTTCATTAGCTGCTAACGCAAGCGAAGATAAGATTTGTAGCTGTTGCGAGTAAGAAGAAAGAAGGAAAAGGAACGAGAGACGGTGTTTCGTCCGGGTTCTGCTAGCTGAGTCCATTGGTAAGGCTACCTGGCGGATGCATGACTTAGACACAGGGATAGGAACGGACAGGTCAGAATTCGTATACAATATTGGTCACATTTAAGTTAAACTTTTGGTAAATAAAATTAAACTCTGGACAAATAAATTTTAACTTAGGACAAATAAAGTTAATCTTTAGGTAAATGGAATTGAATTCTCAGGTAGCACTAAATTTTATTTATGTATGTATAGTATTGTCACAGTAAGTTAAACTTTTGGCAAATGAAATTAAACTCTGGGCAAATAAATTTTAACTTAGGCCAAATAAAGTTAATCTTTAGGTGAATGAAATTAAACTCTCAGGTAGCACTAAATTTTATTTATGTGTAGTATTGTCACATTAAGTTAAACTTTTGGCAAATGAGATTAAACTCTGAGCAAATAGTTTAACTTAGGGCAAATAAAGTTAATCTTTAGGCGAATGGAATTAAACTCTCAGGTAGCACTAAATTTTATTTATATATGTATAGTATTGTCACATTTCAGTTAAACTTTTGGCAAATGAAATTAAATTCTGGGCAAATCAATTTTAACTTAGGGCAAATAAAGTTAATCTTTAGGCGAATGGAATTAAACTCTTAGGTAGCAGTAAATTTTATTTATATATAATATTGTCACATTAAGTTAAACTTTCGGCAAATGAAATTAAACTCTGGGCAAATAAATTTAAATTTATTAATTCGAATTCTTAGAGATTGTGAAATCTCTCGCGACGCCACAAGTATCATTGGTTGGTAAACGTAAAGTCAATGCCGGTGTCGATGTAAACGTTGTCGGTGATTTCGATTAATTAATGTCGTTGATGGAGTCAATGTCGGTCAAATGGTGTTGGTTGAGACATTGTCGGTGAAATGATTGTCGGTGATTTGATACAAGCCCTTTGCGAGCACACAGCTGGTGATGGAATCGAGACTGATACTATTGATGATATTCAGTCAACTCGACACCAAAGTACTTAACAGCGGGGACCGATATACATCGAAATTATTAGGTACTTGGTATCGCTTGTCGACCAAACCAATGCTGTATCGAATCAAAGTTTCTTTGATACTTTTCGACAGCATTGATATTCCTTCGATGCTTTACGAATGAATCGATACTACTTCGATTCCTTTTGTTTATTGGAAACAAAATGCACGGAAATATTTGTCGTAAAAAGTTGGCGACCAGTTGATGATAAGTGTTACAGAGTCATCTTATTTGTTTCGAATGATGAGTTAGCGATGAATTGGCGATAGGCGTCACAGAGACATGGAGAAAGTCCAGATTTAGGTCTTTGGGCTATGGGTCATCTTATTTGTTTTGAGCAATGAGTTGGCGACGAGTTGGTGATAAGTGTTACAGAGTCATCTTATTTGTTTCGAATGATGAGTTAGTGATGAATTGGCGATAGGCGTCACAGAGACATGGAGAAAGTCTAGACTTAAATTTTTAGGCTATGGGTCATCTTATTGGTTTCGGATGATGAGTTGACTACGACTTGGCGATAGGTGGCTTAGAATCACCTTATTTATTTCAGATGATGAATTTGCGACGAGTTGGCGATAAGTGTCACACAGTAATATTATTTCTTTCGAATGAGTTGGCGATAGATTGACGATAGACGTCACAAAGTCATGGAGAAAGTCTAAGTTTAGGTTTTTGAACGACAGGCCATCTTATTTGTTTTAGGTAATGAGTTAGCGACAAGTGTCACACAGTCATCTTATTTCTTTCGAATGATGAGTTGGCGATAGGTTGACGGTAGACGTCACAAAGTCATGGAGAAAGTCTAAGTTTAGGTTTTTG
>JAOPTO010001905.1:0-22310 GCA_033822845.1 Tetrapedia diversipes | reverse complement strand
TAAAAATTTAAGTCTAGACTTTCTCCATGTCTCTGTGACGCCTATCGCCAATTCATCACTAACTCATCATTCGAAACAAATAAGATGACTCTGTAACACTTATCACCAACTCGTCGCCAACTCATTGCTCAAAACAAATAAGATGACCCATAGCCCAAAGACCTAAATCTGGACTTTCTCCATGTCTCTGTGACGCCTATCGCCAATTCATCGCTAACTCATCATTCGAAACAAATAAGATGACTCTGTAACACTTATCACCAACTCGTCGCCAACTCATTGCTCAAAACAAATAAGATGACCCATAGCCCAAAGACCTAAATCTGGACTTTCTCCATGTCTCTGTGACGCCTATCGCCAATTCATCGCTAACTCATCATTCGAAACAAATAAGATGACTCTGTAACACTTATCATCAACTGGTCGCCAACTTTTTACGACAAATATTTCCGTGCATTTTGTTTCCAATAAACAAAAGGAATCGAAGTAGTATCGATTCATTCGTAAAGCATCGAAGGAATATCAATGCTGTCGAAAAGTATCAAAGAAACTTTGATTCGATACAGCATTGGTTTGGTCGACAAGCGATACCAAGTACCTAATAATTTCGATGTATATCGGTCCCCGCTGTTAAGTACTTTGGTGTCGAGTTGACTGAATATCATCAATAGTATCAGTCTCGATTCCATCACCAGCTGTGTGCTCGCAAAGGGCTTGTATCAAATCACCGACAATCATTTCACCGACAATGTCTCAACCAACACCATTTGACCGACATTGACTCCATCAACGACATTAATTAATCGAAATCACCGACAACGTTTACATCGACACCGGCATTGACTTTACGTTTACCAACCAATGATACTTGTGGCGTCGCGAGAGATTTCACAATCTCTAAGAATTCGAATTAATAAATTTAAATTTATTTGCCCAGAGTTTAATTTCATTTGCCGAAAGTTTAACTTAATGTGACAATATTATATATAAATAAAATTTACTGCTACCTAAGAGTTTAATTCCATTCGCCTAAAGATTAACTTTATTTGCCCTAAGTTAAAATTGATTTGCCCAGAATTTAATTTCATTTGCCAAAAGTTTAACTGAAATGTGACAATACTATACATATATAAATAAAATTTAGTGCTACCTGAGAGTTTAATTCCATTCGCCTAAAGATTAACTTTATTTGCCCTAAGTTAAACTATTTGCTCAGAGTTTAATCTCATTTGCCAAAAGTTTAACTTAATGTGACAATACTACACATAAATAAAATTTAGTGCTACCTGAGAGTTTAATTTCATTCACCTAAAGATTAACTTTATTTGGCCTAAGTTAAAATTTATTTGCCCAGAGTTTAATTTCATTTGCCAAAAGTTTAACTTACTGTGACAATACTATACATACATAAATAAAATTTAGTGCTACCTGAGAATTCAATTCCATTTACCTAAAGATTAACTTTATTTGTCCTAAGTTAAAATTTATTTGTCCAGAGTTTAATTTTATTTACCAAAAGTTTAACTTAAATGTGACCAATATTGTATACGAATTCTGACCTGTCCGTTCCTATCCCTGTGTCTAAGTCATGCATCCGCCAGGTAGCCTTACCAATGGACTCAGCTAGCAGAACCCGGACGAAACACCGTCTCTCGTTCCTTTTCCTTCTTTCTTCTTACTCGCAACAGCTACAAATCTTATCTTCGCTTGCGTTAGCAGCTAATGAACTCGGCTAACCTAATGCGTTCGTACATATTCCGCTAATTATCCAGTGAGTGGCGGAGGCAGCTTGCTTACTCGACCAGAAAAATCGAACGAAATGGGTTCTGCTCTACTAATACATTTTACTAAATCGCTCGACTAAAATGTTATGTCCGTAGATAGTGAGTTACCGAGCCGTTCGCCACTCGACTAAATTTACTGGACGCGTCTGAAGCAGATAATTTTTACACACAGAGAGAAAGGCGAATTCCGATAAACGGCGCGATTCGTTTTTGCGTTGTTTTCCAACGCGATCCACCTCGCCTGGTAATCCTCTTATCCCTTCGCGAGACGAGAGTGTCGCGTCGAGAGTCACGTGAATCGTTTAGATTCGCGGCTAACGAAGCGCCGATATTTTTGTCGGACGGGGATTAAGCGTCGTATCGGTGGTCGCTATCGAAACCAACGAAATGTTTTTGCCTGGCAATCTTCCTGTCGCCGCAACGACGAACACCAAGCTTATCGAGAAAACAAGAGTCAGCCACGGTAGGAACGAACAGATTTCTCACGAAGGCGCGCGAAACTTGAAGAAACGACGATGTCGAAGCTTGAGTCGATGAATTATGCGACAGATCGCTAACTTCTATGCAAATTCGTGTATTAACTACCAAGACCGGTCAAAATGATCAATTCGTAATTTTTCACGGAAACTTTGTAAATTTATTGTGATACTTACTATGATAATTACGGTTTGTTTCCCTTGTATTAGGTATTTTTTAAATGTGATTTTTAATTTGATTTCTTCGTCATAAATAAGTATACCCTAACCCAATGTTTCCCAACCTTTTTTGTGCCATGCCCCACCTTAACCTTTCTAAAGTTTTTATGCCCCCCCCTAGGTAACATACATAATTTTTAACATTAAAAAATTGATTTGTTCACTTAAGAAACATAAATGATAGGTTCTAGGAAGAAATCACTATGAAATTGTTAACGAAACACAGTAAGTAAAATTTCAAAACATATAATGAAAAACTGAAATTCAAATTCCAAATAATTTTAATACAGATTTTTCTATATTAATTTATTATTTTAATTTAGTGAGATCCTTGCGCTTGATGCTTGCTGCACAGAGATTTTATATTAGGTTCCAATTTGGTTAGCTTCAGTCTCAAGTCTCCACGTTGTGTTATATCCAGCCAAATTCTTCTTTTTTAACCAGTAAATCATTTTAAATCACGACGCCAATCGCCGAGTTGATATTTTGGTCTCGTCAAACGGAATTATACCTAATAATTATTTACCGCAATTATTTAAGAATTTGCTTTTTTCGTTCAATTTGGCACCAATATCTAGCGTTGCATTTAAATGGCCCGGAGCGAAAGGGTTAAAGTCGTGTCGAGTCCATTTTCGAATTGCCCCACGTTGGG
Source organism: Tetrapedia diversipes (assembly GCA_033822845.1). NCBI lineage: Eukaryota > Metazoa > Arthropoda > Insecta > Hymenoptera > Apidae > Tetrapedia > Tetrapedia diversipes. Next base: position 19,179 of record JAOPTO010001905.1, on the reverse strand, counting down.
AACACCGCCCTAACCTGTAGACAGTTATAGTCTTAACCCTTTGCACTCGGCTGTCCCCTCTCATGGGACATCGTAATCCTATCATATGATAGTTTCGCAAATTTTCAGACTTTAGTTCAGACCCGGACGTTAAATAGTCATATATGTAAATTTTAATATACGACTTAACGAAACTAAATGAAGTTTAATATACGTGAATCATAGTAAATATTTCGAATTTGAAAATTTTTGAAGTTGGTATCATTAAACGACTAACGGTCACCTCTCGAGTGCAAAGGGTTAATATGGAAAAATAAAGAGATGGTGTTGAATGTCGAAGATTTTTTGTATTTCAAGAATATCGCTCGTTTATCAGTTTTAATTGTATAGATTCTGAGAAAAATGGAGCACTTTCGTACGCTTGTTTACCGAAAAACAAATAAACTCGAGCGAACGCCGCAATCATAAAATCGCCCAGAAAACAGCTCCACATTTTTACTCTATTATTTACTTTAATTCGCTTGATTCGTTTCGCTTAAAATACTTTATGATTTACTTTATAACACTTTCACCTCTGCCATTTGCACGCATCCACCTCTCCCACCTACCTCACCTCTCGAAACGGACAAGAAAACTAGGGAACGAGTCGGTGGATCGTGAGATAGGCAGAAAGGGGTAGAGAATTTCGTGGCGACGAAAAAAATGGGGACAAAGCAGGAGAAGATGGGGGTCCGAAGGATAAGGTTTTGCGGCAAGGGGTGGGTAGGGGGAGGAGGGCGAGAAAGGCGCGGAGATGCGAGGCGCGATGCGAGGAGAGCGAGCGCAATGAAAGAAGGCAGAGCGGAGGAACGGAGAGACGTTTAAAAGAGCTTCAAAGAGCATAAAGACCAAGTGATAATCGGTCAGAGACCCTCCACCGGGGCCAGACGGCTATGCACTCGGTTGGAGTGCCAGGGCAGACAACGGACAGACGTACGAACGTGCACAGGAACGAACGGACAGACCGAAGCAACCAGAACACATTGTGATGTGGCCTGCTGCACACAGGCCTACTTGCCTCTCTCCCTCCCTCCCTCTGTTTCTCTCTTTCTTCAACTTTCTTCTCCTTCTGGTTCACTCTGCTGGTACACTCCAGGCCATTGCCATTCACCGGCATGTCTCGTCCCTCATTTTCCAAGCCCGTAGCTCCTCTCCTCTCCGCCTCTCTTTTCTTTCGGCCCGCACGTCTCTTTTCTCGCGTTGCTTGACCCCCTTGCTCCTTGCATTTTTCTCTTTTCCCTTTTTCGTTCTCCCGTTCTTGCCTCCCACCCCCCTGTCACCCGCTCCCTGTGTCCGTCTTTCATTTTTTTTCTTCTCCTTGCTTCTTCCCGTCTCCCCGTTTCATCTCTGCTCTATGTCTCTCTCTCTCTCTTTCTCGTCGTCTTTTTCTTTTTCTCCCTGGTCGTACTTTATAAATGATAAAGAGAAGCAGGCGGACGCGAGAGCGAACGAGTCACCGATGCTGGACGGCTGATTTTCTCGAGGTTCGAACGACTCGCGAGATTCATTCAGCGAAAGGGTACAGTCAACGGATCGTGGAATTTCGGGATTACCGATCTTGGAGGATTGCAAAGGAAATATTTATTCCTACGTAAAAAGTCTGCATGCTGAAATGGTTTAGGGAGCCAGGTATAAAATGTTCATACTATCGTCGCGTTCTCCAATTCTTTTCTGTTCCTATTGTGCGCCAGTCGTACAGACGCCACCGATGCTTTTTTCAATAAATATGTAGGAATGCGATCAACCGGATCGTACTTGAGTTGGGCGATTGTCGTGCGAACGCAGAATGTTTGGGCTCGAATGTTTCTAAGGCGTGAAAGATGAGAACTTGAGAAAACGTTGCGACTGAGAAATTCTGGATGGTCGTGACCGAACTCATCGAGTGAGAAAGGTTGACAATTAGAATGAAAGGAAACGAGTGTTTGGAAGGATATATGACGAGGAAAATGCGAGCGCGTGGCAGAAAGTATTGGACGAAAGGTTTTGATTGTGAACGTAGAAAGAGTGTTGAAGTTGCTAAGTTGTAAAGTCGTTTAAGTTGTTATTGTTAAATTGTTTTAAATATACTTTTATTAATACTTTAATCACTTCACTTTTATTTTTCACACCTGAATTCCATCTTCCGTTCTACAAAAATCATTTTATAGAATTTTCCTATAAATATATACAGTCACTTTTCTTCTAACACGAGCTCTTTCTACAGAATCCCTTAACAGTTTCATTTGATTCGTTGTAATTTAAAGCAATCATCATTGAACTTCTCTTTTTCCTCGGGTAGCGGATAAAAGTTAAAAACTAAAGAGTCAAATAAATTAATAAGAAATAACAGTATAAATGAAATTTTTTATTCTATGCTAATCAATAAACCGTGTTCTACCATGATAATGATAATAAAAATGAATAGATAAACAATATTTGCAAATCATAAAATTATGTTTTACATTGTCCTGTCGTCTTAAACTTTTATCTGCTACTGCAGATTGATCATTAACGTTTGAAGAATGATTGAGACTACAGTAGTAAGAAATATCGTAGAAAATGAAGACAGAATAGGTTACTCTTCTGTATCCCTCTATAACCTTGTATGTGCATTAAAATACAATTTAAAAAAAAAGTATCGTATAAAATATTCGTTCATTCTTTCCAGTAATTCGTAACTCAAACAGTTGTAAACTTATTTCGTGATCGATCAAAGTTTCGATAAACTTGTAGCACGAACTACGAGATATCTCAAAGATTGGCAGTGAATGAGTTAATCGTATCGAGTATGTACTTTCTCGACCTTGGGCACAGGACACAATGTATCCGAGCGAGCATCGGTTGGCAGCCACGAGGGCGTGGAAGGGGCGGTCAAAATGGAGAACGAAAGGAGAAGAAGACGGGAAGAGGGAGGCGGTAGACGGAGGACGCCGAGAAAACGGAGAGGCTCCAGGCAAGGGCTTCTCTCTGTTCGAGCAACCCGAATTTTTGCGGCTGTTTTTTACAGTTACACCTGCCGCTCTCGGGGCACTGATCGCGAACGTCACGCACGACGTCGTATCGTCTTCGTACTTCATGCGTGGAACATGAGGACTGGTCTTGTATACGAATCACGGGGCCGTGGGGTGGCACCGGAGGGGCTAGCAACGGGCCAAAAGGAAAAACCGACGGTGGGGGCACGGGGGGTGAGAGCAGAGCCCTGAAAAGGGCCAACCGAAAAAGAAACCGACGATCGCGAAAAGGAATATACTCGTGACGAACCGGACGCGTATACACTCGCTCTCGAAGTTGTTCTTTCGAAGTCAATGAACCTCCGCTGATTATGCGAAATCAGCCGCCTGTCTCTCGCTTACATATTCAATTAAACGCGACCAACGTCGAGTCGATCGCCCTCGGATTCGTCGCGTACCGGCACAAGCACGCGTCCATTCGTATCGTTTCAGTGTTGCGTATCAACGTTGCATCGATGGCTATGAAAATGTGATGACGGTACTATAGTATACCCAGCGAATGACATGTGTTAAGCCAGGCCTTTGCTTGTATCAAATCATCGTGTCGTATCACCGTTTCTAGCGATGGGGACTGGTTAGGCTCGATCACCGTTGTGCATAATTGTTTCTCTGGATATCAACGTGAAGAATAGGATCCGATGATTGATCGAACCTAACCAGTCTTCATCGCTAGAAATAGTTATAGGATACGATGATCTGATACAAGCGGAGATCTTGCTTTAAATTGGGTATCCATTTGTTCTACGTATCCGCGTATCGTTTCAGTGTTGTGTATCACCGTTGCATCAAGCAGAGATCTTGCTTTAAATTGGATATCCATTTGTTCTACGTATCCGCGTATCGTTTCAGTGTTGCGTATCACCGTTGCATCGCTGTCTATGAAAATGTGATGACTGCACTGCAGTATACTCAGTGAATGACACGTATTATGCTAGGTCTTCGGTTGTATCAGGTCATCGTGTCGTATCACCGTTTCTAGCGATGGGAACTGGTTAGGCTCGATCACCGTTGTGCACAATTGTTTCTCTGGATATCAACGCGGAGAATACAATTCAATGAGTGATCGAACAAAGTAATAAAACCCACGAACATGATTTGGCATTAATTGTAATGCAAAGGAAAATTGGTATCGATTCAATTTCATTTCTGAGACTTGTACACCCCGGTGCAAAGAAAAAAGGGGTTACCCGGGGTACAGCCAGGGAAAAAAGGAGACAGTCCGTTCTCCTTGCTGTCCACACGGATGCAATTAACCAGACCATCCAACGTTGCTCCTCGTGCTTCGAATCGATTCGCGAGTTTCTCTTCCTTCCTCCTTCCACCTCCCGCCTCCTCCATCGCGCGTCGTTGTTATCTGTTAATAATTGAAATGTTTGCGCCGAGTTCTCTCGCAGCGTCACGTCGCGACTTCGCGCGAGCAAATAACGCGTCACCCTTTGCGCACGTCGCATGGCCACCGCCTGTGTTATTTTCCTTCCCGCGAGTGCGATTTCTCGCGCGTCGCGAGATACACCTGTTGAATGATCCTCTTCGCGCGTCCGCGCCACGAATTAAGGTCCATAGTATCGTATACACCGAAAACATGGTTGCACTTTCGAACCAAGAACGTATTGATAGTGTTTTGTCATTATTTCTAAATATGTGTAACACTCGTCCTAGGTAGCGTGAATGGGCCTTAACCTTTTGAGGACTATGGACGCGTATATGCGTTTATTAAAATTTGGATAAAATTCGAGGAATAAACCAACACGTCCGACCCCTTCGACGTTATATTTATTTCTGTTCTTTTTTTTATAATATCAATCGTCTCCTCGTTACCATCCCTGGCTGAACTTTGCCACCTTTATTCAAATTTTATAATCGGCTCGCCTCACAGATGCCTTGAACACGTTTGTCAATTTTTGTTTTCTTCGCCTTATGACTTTTTTCGGAGCTACGCATTTCAGCGTTAACCTGTTAGCGCTGACGAAAGTTGCTCGTAGGGACCATGGACGAAAATATGCGTTTGCCATTTTTTCGATCTTTCGCTGACTGCAACGCGATTGTCAATGTACGAGTAACAATACTCCGTCTCCAGCGATAGCTTGCCGTCCCTTCGAAGCGCTTAGGTCAAGAGTATTCAGCGCTCAAAGGATTAACCCTTTGCACTCGAGAGGTGACTGTTAGTCGTCTAACGATATTAACTTTAAAAATTGTCAAATTCAAAATATTTACTAGGATTCGCCTATATTATCCGTCATTTAGTTTAGTTAAGCGATACGCTAAAATTTACATGTATGACTATTTAACCTCCTAGTCTGACTAACAAACAAACTAACTAAAGTCTAAAAATCGCTAAACTGTCATTTGGTGACTGACAGTCATCTCTCGAGCGCAAAGGGTTAAAGGTAAATGGACCCTTAGTCGAGGACGAGTCTAGTAATCATATGTTTCATACATTTAGGATTTGATGGATGGTGAATTGTGGAAGATTAATGTTTTACGGTTAAACCGGGAAGTAAACTATATTTATTAATAACCGAAAAACAATTCCTAACAGATCACTACTAGAGACTTAATAATTACCTGATAGAATACGATAAGCTGCGAGCGTCTCAGACAACTCGCGAGAATTGTAGAAGTGCACAATTGGAGGGCGGCTAACTGTATTTGTATTTGTATTTCTTTATTGTTTTCCATCTAGGAATACAACTCTTCCGTATTACAATCATCTCTTTGGCTTATATCTAGCTTACATTTATCCCATTCATACTGTTCACCGCCTTTTCCACTCGCTCTTTTAACCTACTTACAATTACTCTTTCCCTATCCCTTTCCCTCTCGTAATACACTTATACCCCTCCCGCTACCCAATAATAATACTAACGATCATACTAATAACCTCAACCACACTAATAACATTAATAATAATCACAATAATAATAATAATATGATAATAATAACCATAATAACTACAATAAGAATAGTAACAATCTTAACCTAACCGGGATCGTAATCGTAATAGCCATAGGTCACCTAACTACTCCTCCTCCCCATGGTCTATACATGATTACTTCCCTTATTGCCGGAGGGCGGCTAACTGTTATCCGCTCATTCTAGCGTCCATACTTCGGCTGTCGCCGAAAAGATTACTATGAAGCAGCTGTATCACCATAACATCACCACGACAGTGGCCAAGATATTGAACACTCCACGAAGAAATTCGTCGTTCGTCCCGGAGGACGTTCGATGTGGCCCGAAGAAAAGCGACACGTCAATTTCCCCTTTGCCCCCAGAGAAAACGGTTCGCCCTGCAAAAATACCTCCCTTCTATCCCCCACCCCCCCTCGCCCTCTTTACCTCATCTACGCTACCCGTCGCTACGGTACATGCATGATTCCAGAAAATTGAACGGCCCCCCACGTCTGACAGGGAGCATCCATCCGACCTGCCGCGAACCAGACGATGCACGCTCGCTGAAAAATACATGCCCTCCTCGCCACGCAACGCGAGAGCTCGCCAGGCGTCAAGGGCAAATTGGATTATCGACGATCAAACACGGAATCCGATCAAATCGCTCGGAAAGGGCTTCATCCTTCATCTTTATCGGTTCAACGCCGTCGCCCCGTACCCAGGCCAACGCGCACACACGAGCTCCATCCAATTCTTTCTGCTGATTGCAAAAATTTCGCATTCCAGCGACAGATAGACGGTTGAAGATATCGGGTCCTATATGACGTATTTTTGACAGAGGTTTCGTGAAAAAGTTGAAGTTTTAAGAGTGTATTTTATTTAATCAATATAAAACTCCATTTCCAATACCATCTCTAACTCGTGTAAACTTTTGTGTTTTTAATGTATGTCTGTCTTTGAGTGGTTGAAAAATAAAATTGTATCTCGTGAAAAGTGCCGCCCGAGGCGAACTGCCCCCTCCGCCTACGCCTAACTACGTCACTGGTCACCGTTAGTATCGACAGAATTATCAGTGCATTAGAAAGAAATGTTCTATTTCTTTTTTCGTATTTTTAGTGTTACCGACATAAATATCTATATTTAATTATACTTAATATAGATATTAATATTTAATTAGTATTGTTACAATAGGAGAAAAGTTTGAGAGGTTAAAGACGACTTATAGGTCTCTTTCTACTAAGGAAAAAAGAAAGAATTCATTTCTTCTTTTACATATTCCCACTTTTGAAGCCTATTATTAGGATTACTTTACAATTCTGCCTGCTCTTTTTCACCTTTTCTGAAAGCCTCCTGCTGAAACACTTTCCAGCCCTTACCTATAACGACTAAATAAATAAACAAGCTCGTTCGCCCGTCAAAAGCAGTTCGCCGTGCCGGATGCGGCACCGTTCCGCGTCGATTTTTCCGAGTCAAGAAAAGAATCACGTTTCCTGTCGCCGGACAAGAGTCGAAACAAAGAGATAGCCGAGCAAAAAAATAAAGAGAGACTGAGCAGAAAACGGGGAAAAGGAGGGAGAATCGCGCGATTACCGCCCGGGAGAGAGTGCGATAAGCCGTCAAAGGGCATCCGCCGCGGTCCACGGACCAGTCGAATCGTTCTCCAGCGTTAACCACGTTGCCGTGATGACGGCGGTGTGAGGCGAGAAGAGAGAGGGAGAGAGAGAGAGAGAGAAAGAGAGGGGCAAAGAAAAAGTAAGAGAGATGAGGAGAGAGGCAAGAAGACGCACGAAGGAAAGGGTTATAGGGCGACGGAAGCGACAGCGGGGGGGGGGCGAGGGAACTGGAAGAGAAAAAGGAGAACGAGAAAAAAGCATGGTCGCAGCGGCTAGGTAACCGCCAGGAGTCGAGAGTTATCGTCTGGCGATAAAAGTCGATGGCGATAATAACGGCGATATACTCGTCCCCTCCCCCCGTACCCGCCACCCCCGGCCAACCCTCCGACCCCCCTCGAGCGGCCTCCTCTGCCTCCGTCCATTCCACTGTCCTTTTTTCTCCGCCGTTCGACCGGGCTGATGCACTGGTCTGGCCTGCGTCCGCCTGTCTGGCTGTCAACGGGTCGTTGAACCCCCCCTTGCCCCCCTTATATCCCCGGCCGACCGGTGTCTTCAAAGCTTCGAGACTTATCGTCGTTTAAATGCAACGCCGCGGTCTCCGTTCCGTGGCTGCACGCAGCCGACCTACCTTCTCCTCGTCTTCGCCCTTACCCCTTCACCCGGCCAACCGAACCACCTCCCCCTCCTCCTCCACTCCCAGAAAGTGCCGCCGCCGCCGCCTCCGCGATCCCCCGGTGCGGACACAAAAGTGGGCAGCCGTTTCTGAACGAGCACGATCCGTCCATCCGCCGATTCGATCGTGTCCTTCGTGGGGGCCTTGGAAATGCGGCGATGCGAGCGACCGCAGATGCGACAATTAAGCGAGTTGGCGATTTTCTGTTCGAAATTGATGGAGACAGGAGATAAAAACGTTTGGTGGATGAATGAGATAGGAAAAGGTATCGGTGTAAGTGGTTGGGTCGTCATTTAGTGTGTTTCTCGGATAACGCGAATCAGGACTTCGTCGAAGTAGTTCTGGGAAGTTAAGGGATGACTCTGCGATAGTTAAACGTGTAAAAGGTGCATCGGTGAAGCGTGCACCACTGTGCATTTCTGGGGCGTACTATACGGGGTTGAAAATTAGCGGAAAACACTACTAGCGAGTCACACGTTGACCCCCACGATGGGGCAAGCCCCTATGACTCTAACCAATCAGTCATACCCGAATTCCTTCCAAGGGACATTTCACCAGCTCCCTACAGTACATACTACATACTGTGCAGTGGTCAGAAGTTGGCTCCTTAGCTAGATAGACCCTCGCTTCTTCCAAGTACCAACTCCTGTATGTGTGTGAAGGTCTATGTAGCTAAGAGACCAACTCTTGAGCATTGCACGGTATTCTTCTTGCCAATTTATCAGCAAAGTACCGTACAGGCATGCAATGATCGGTTCTGTCGCGCACGGGCACGTCCACGGCACACGATTGATGTACATCTCGAAGACGTTCGCGTGCAACGCGAATTTTATGATCGAGAAGCGTGACAGCGCCAACGGACGCGACTCGATCGCCCTTCACCGATTAATCGTTTCCAGCGACTACCTCCGGCGAGAAGAGTGAGAGCTCGTGGAATTTCGATAAACTCCAACGACGCCTCTCTCCAACCATCTCACTTCAAACGTCTCTCTGACTTCTTACTTCGAACGGCTGCTTGCTTACTTCGCGCGATCGAAACGCAAAGAGCAACGAAGGCTTCCCGAAGCTGGTCGCGAACTTTCCTCTACAACCAGCTCGCGAACGCTCATCGGTGAATAGGAGATTCCCTGGTGGCGGTGGGGGGGTAAGAATGGAGCGGGGGTGGCAGATAGCGAGCAGATGCAACGCATTTCCTTCGGAAACAATTTAAACGACGCCGCGCAACCCCTCCTCCTCCATCGCCCCGGTTACGTCGACGCCCGGACGAGAAGGAGGAACAACGGGGGAGGTTTAGCGGGTAGCTAAAAGGGGGTGAGAGGAGCCAAAGGAGCGGCGGAGAGAATAAAAGAAACCGAGATGGAAGCGAAAGAAGGTGCCTACTAGAAATGGTAATAATAAAATCTGGAGGAGTGGAGGACCAACGGGGTGCGACAGAGAGAAAGAAAGAGAGAGAGAGGGGTTGCACAAGTCAGGGGCGCAGCAGCGGTCGCGCCAGAGGATACGTCGGCGGAGGCGCGAGGACAGAGTATTTTAACTTTTTAAGGGGGTGTACGGAGCAGTAGGAGCGGAGCAGTTCACTCGAACAGTTTGGTTGGCTTGTCTGCCGGGGGTGAATCGGGGGTTAGTCTAGACGGGAGTCCCCCGACCTCCACCCCCCGACCCCCCGTTGCGCGCCAACCCCCTGCGTCACCACTACTACTACCTCTACTACCGCTCTCTCAGACTACGAGCAGACAGGTTGCGACCAATGTCGTAGCAACCCCTTCCCTCGCCACCCTCACCCGCCCCCCTTTCGCCGTCTCATTCTCTATCCCCTTCTCCTCACACCTTCACCGATGCACTCGTCCAAAATCTCTTAACCGTTCTCTCCCTCTCCCCCCCCCTCTCTCTCTCTCTCTATTTGTCTCTCTCTGTCGACGTTCGTACCAACGAGTAGATGTACAAAAAAATGTGCACGGGTCGAGCAGCGTGGTAAAAAAAAGGGTGCGAAAAAAGCGGCCTGGGGAAGAACAGAGTAGCTGCGTGGCTGACAATGAATCACTGAACTCTGTGCAACACTTGATAGGGCACAGACATGATTTCGTGCTCATTTCTAAACGCGGCCATGACGATAGAAAACGAAGATTTGTGCACATTCGATATGGAGACACAGTCGATGATGTATAATTGGATAAGATTATCTTGGAGTAAATTAAGTACAGGTCGGTCTCGACATTGTAAAATGGTACCGGGTCACGTTTAAAGCGAACGAGAATTCGGTTAATGTAAGAAGGATGCTAAATTGATATAGAAGAACAAGAAACGAAAACGTGTTCACGCTCAAGGAATTTTAAGATGGATACTTTTTCAAGCTGTAGAAGTCGTAAAACAAAAAAATACATATTATAAAAATCAGAACATATACATGGATAAAATAATACGTGTTAGTCAGCATATGTATGAAAACTGGAAGAAAGAGAAAAAGAGTACAGTCTACGGTGTTTAATAAACGTATGAAGATATATATTAAAGAATTTTTGTATCACTGTATTTTGCAAATTTGACTAACGGAACCATTTTCTGGAATTTATTACTTGCACTAATTAAAACCTACCTATACTTAGAATTAGAACTTACCTATACTTAGAAACATACCTAATATAATGTGGGATAAGTGTATAAAGCTTCATATTGTAAAAGACAACATTTTTGAGTATAAGCCTTAAGTCGTAAAATAAATCAACAGTATTTGTTTTTCGATGACAGTTTCTTAGGTTCGGAGATTCCCTGAGGCTGCCTAAAGCAGTGAACAAAATTTTTACTACCCCGTCCAGATCCTCAAGCTTTTTTGTTGCGCATACTTAACATTCTAACTCTCTCATTGACAGATGTGACTTAGGTTCTTAAAACGAAACCCTTGAGAAGGTTCGTTAAAAGAAAGCTGGTTGTTCGGTTATTTTTGCTTCACGATGCTTTCTGTATTTATATTCTAACAATCACTCAGCTGAATCGGAACCCGGAAGAGCAGACGAGGAGGAGGTAGAAAATGAAAAGCGTTATCCGGAGAAACATTGGCCACGAAAGGCGCGCGCGAACGTAGCGGGACACCGGTGTGCATTGCGGCTCTTGTGCAAGCCACTCGACGCATCGAACGCGAGACGTGATGTTAGAATACTAATAATAGTGCCGCTTATTTGCACGACAAGCGGCGCTTGACTCGTTAAATGACCCCACGTATTTATTTGTGCCACTTGAATAACGTAAATAAATACGGATTGATTCGCGCGCAATTCGCGATTCGTAATTCGCGCGCGACCATACGGGGTCCACACGGGGTCGCCCGTGGATCCCCGGAATTAGGTCGCGTTCCGCGTATCGCAGCGGATTCTATGCGCCATAATCGCTTGAGGGAGTTCCGTGGCTCGAATGATAATCGACACTTCCTCGGTACGATTTCAAAGGCGAGTTGGAACGACTTTATAATGCTTTATAATCTTTCACCGATGCAATGGAATACAGATAAGAACGAAACGCAAAGATAGTTTGAGATTGAGACGACACTATTTGAAACATGTAACATTCTACAATTCTACGGGTATTGTTCGAATATTTTTCTATGTTTAATATCATATTATGCAAACTTAACGTGAATAATATCCCAAAAATATTTTCTGATATTATTCAAAGAAATATTAGGAAATGAGGTGCTGAATTTAATTTTAACATTTTGAATTTCATCACTAAAAATAAGTTTATTTAACTAACTTCAGCTTTTAAACTGCCCACATTTTTTTTATTGAAAACATATTGTCTTTTTCGGAATATTTGTATCTATGTAAATTTAATTTATTACATCGTTTCGCTTGACTTCGACTGATTGGGAACAAAAGCGAAAGTTACACAATTTTCAAACTTCTAAAATTGTAATACATTTAAATATAAATATTGTTTTTCTCAAATCAGATCAATTAAAAGACAATACCATTCTCCTCCTAAGTACAATATAATATTAACAACCCCCATATCGACTGTCTAAATAGGTTAAAGATTAGCCTGAATTTCAAATCAAACTGCAATTTCAGGTGGATCAAACAAACGAACCCTTAACTAACACGTCACTTCCAGAGATTTCGAAGCAATACGTATGTACAGTGGCTCCAAAAAGTATTCGTACACTATATCACAAATAAATTCGTTTAACCCTGAAATTCTGAGTCCAATAGAAGTATTTGATAAAATTTTGTGGATATGTAGATCGTAATAGTATACGTATGAATTAGTCTTTTCTTCTCATCTAAATGCCATTTTAAAGAGGTGAAGTTTCTGAGTTTTCTCTTATTTTTTAAAGATAACTTTGTAATGGTACTTGATGAAGTAAAACCTTTCAAATAGAAAATGTTTAACTTTTAATACTCTATCGGCCTATCATAAAAAAGGAACACAGGAAAGCTTGTATTCAAAGCTTGAAAAATCGCTGAAACTTTGAAATTCGTTATCAGCCCCCTGAAAAGATATTTTGCCGCCAAAAAAATTGCTCCATGCAGATCACACCATGCTCTGCACACGCATAAAGTTTCATTAACATCAGAATTTTAGAAGTAGATGAATTTCCTTATAATACAGTGTACGAATACTTTTTGGAGTCGCTGTACACGTTTCATCAGCGAATGTAGTCGCGTAATCACGCTAAGTACGAACTATCTCGAACAGTCCCGTGCAAACTTCGTTACGCGCCATTATCTCAAAAGGACGGACCGTCAGAATCGTCCGATCGAGCGGGTAGAAGTCCGTTATTCGAGGAACGAAGCCGTGCGAAGGCTTGTACACGTGGCATTATCTGAAGTAGACATCGTCGATGGCGATACGGCTGAGAAAAACGAGAAGATCGCCTGGAAAAATCCTCTGCGACTCATCCGCTGTCTAATGCGCTTTGTGCTCGTTGCACACCTTTGCGCGAGGATAAACGACACGGCGAGCCGTCTTTGAACGACGAAGGAGAGAGGAGAGGGCTCTCGAATGCCAGCCAACAGGATCTGTTGAATAGTAATACAGTCGAACCTCGATAACTCGAACGTCTCTAACTCGACAATTTCTATCAAATGGAAATTTCGTCCGATTAAATAAAACTAGCTTCAACCTCGATCGTTTGCCATATATTTAGATACACTTTCTTTTTTACCACTGTAACTGGAATTTAAATTAGCCAGATCTTCCACATAAAGGTGAAAGTTTTATCGTTGCTACTTGGGTAATTGAAAATTTTCTGTAACATTCTCGCATTGGCAACTTGAAAATCGCGAGAGAGGGAGAGAGAGAGAGACATGGAGAGACAGAAACAAAGAGAGAGTGAGAAAATGGAGAGACAGAGAGAGAGAGAGAAATGGAGAGACAGAGGGAGAGTGAGAAAAATGGAGAGACAGAGAGAGAGAGAAATGGAGAGACAGAGAGAGAATTTTATCGTTACTACTTGGGTAATTGATAATTTTCTGTAACATCCTTGCATTGACATCTTGAAAATCGCGAGAGAGGGAGAAAGAGAGACAGAGAGAGGCAGAGACAGAGAGAGAATGAGAAAAATGGAGAGAGAGAGAGAGACATGGAGAGACAGAGACAAAGAGTGAGAAAAATGGAGAGACAGAGAGAGAGAGAAATGGGTAGAGAAAGAGAGAGAGAATTTTATCGTTGCTACTTGGGTAATTGAAAATTTTCTGTAACATCCTCGCATTGACAACTTGAAAATCGCGAGGGAGGGAGAGAAAGAGAAAGACATGGAGAGACAGAGACAGAGAAAGAGTGAGAAAAATGGAGAGCTGGAGAGAGAGAGAGAAATGGAAAGACAGAGGGAGAGTGAGAGTGAGAAAAATGAAGAGAGAGAATAAGAGAGAGTGTGTCCTAGAACATATTTCAGTTTATTTAATATTTTTATTATACTTCATTGTGTTTTTTATTATTAATAGTTATATAAATAAATCGTTCCTATACATTTACTCACAAACAAGACCCCACCTTTCCTACATAATTACCGTTTTCAGCTCTTCCCTTGATACTCGAGTGATCGAGGTTCGACCATATACAAATATTCTCTGACGGGTTCCAATAATGCGGCATTGAATCTTTGCATTGCACACGTATGCACACGTGCACACAGGGCAACCGTGCAGCATAAGTAAGTGCATACTTACGTGTAACCGAGAGCCTACTTCGGCTCGTCCACGTGTCCGTGGCGTATAAGCACGTCATTGTCCCATTACAACGGCCAACAATGAGAGATACAGCAACAATAACATTATACGTGTAAACAATGGTGCAACGACCTCACAAAGATCTCGCGCAGCCCGGTCAACGAGTGCACACGCGCTCGTATAGGAGTGGTCAAGCCGTTCACTCGCGGGAGCGCATTCAGATTACGTAGTTTCACGAAAACGAAGATTTATTGAACGCGGGGAAATCTCTACGAGTCCATTCTGGTTGCCGTCTGAGAGGCCGTGGTCGGAGAATGAGTACGCCTTTGTGCGGAGATCATTTATTAACCCTTTCGCTCGCGAAGAATGAACATTCATATACAGTGGCTCCAAAAAGTATTCGTACGCTATGTCACAAATAAATTCGTTTAACCCTGAAATTCTGAGTCTGATAGAAGTGTTTGATAAAACTTGTTGGGTATGTAGATCGTAATAGTATACGTATGAATTAATCTCTTGTTTTCATCTAAATGTCATTTTAAAGGGATGAAACCAAAGTTGAAGTTTCTGAGTTTTCTCTCATTTTTTAGAGATAACTTTATAATGATACTTGATGAAGCAAAATCTTTCAAATAGAAAATCTTTAATTTTTAATACCCTATCGCCCTGTCATAAAAAAAGAACACAGAAAGGCTTGTATTCAAAGCGTGAAAAATCGCTGAAACTTTGAGATTCGTTATCAGCCCTCTTAAAAGACATTTTGCCGGCGAAAAATTGCTCCACGCAGGACACACATAAAGTTTGATTGAAATTAGAATTTTAGAAGTAGATGAATTTCCTTATAATACAGTGTACGAATACTTTTTAATACTAGCCACTGTACGAAGAGCGTACATATACACTGAGGAGCATAACTATAGCACCACCCCCCTTTTCGAGTATTTCGAACTTTTGAATAGGAATGCAAACACGTCGATTATACGAGGTGAAAGGGTATGATAAACAGTAAACATTAGAAAAGTTTTATTGTAATTTTCTGTCGATACAAACGATATATTCATATAAACTGATTTTTGTATCGTTGCACAACTATAGCACCATATCATTAACCCTTTGACTGCGGCGCGCTCTCGGACGAATCCATCAATATGGACGTATGTCAGTCGCTACAACTGGTTGTCCACTGACCAGTGACCAATACAGTACCCGGAAGTTTGATAAAATTCTTAGGGATTAAAAATAATAATGACAAAGTAATAATGGCATATTTAGTTGCTATGTTACATAGGACAATAAATTCTATGTTGAATTAATCAGTAAAACAGTAATAAAGGTGTTATAGTAAAAAATTACAGAGGACGTATATTTACGCCTTTCATATATATTGATGGACTTGTGAAGGCGTATATTTACGCCTTTAGCAGTCAAATGGTTAACATGTTATATCCCATGTTAAATCAATCAATAAAACAGTAAAAGATGTTATAGTAAAAAAATGCAGAGGGCGTTAATTTACGGCTTTCGTATATATTTATGGATACGTGGGGTCGTATATTTACGGCTTTTGTATATATTGATAGACTTGTGAAAACGTATATATACGTCTTTAGCACTCAAAGGGTTAAAGATACAATTATAAATTACAAACAGAAAAGAACAATTGTTAAAAGATACAATTAATAATTTGTAAGTCCACCTTTTTTTGTTATAACCTGGAAAATGCGATTTGACATACTCTCAATCAGCTTTCGAAAAGTTTCCTCGCGGATTTCATTGCTGACCGCAATTATCTCATTTTTCAGTTTTACGACGTTTTGAAACTGTCGATTTTCTGTATAAACCTTCCTTACAATTATGCTCTAGACGTTTTCCATTGGATTTTGGTCAGGAGAACACGTTGGCCATTTGAGAACATTAATCCCGTTTGTCTGAAGCCATGCCATCGTTCTGCGACTGGTGTGTACGGCCGCGTTATCTTGTTGGAACGTCCATTTCACAGTATTATTTTCATTAATAAACAGCAATAAATTATTTTGTAGTATGCCGATGTATTCTGTACTGTCCATCCGTTTTGATGGAAAACTCAGTTTCAACATGCCATTTATGCAAAATGCCCCCCAAACCATCACACTACCATCATCGAAATTCCTTTTTGAAAAGAACCGCGGTTCTTTTCGCAAATCTCGCCAATATGAATTGTAACAGATATTTACACTAAATTTATTTATTATTTACCATACCCTTTCACCTCATACGTTTGATATTTTTGTATTCCCACTCATAAGTCTGAAACACTCAAAATGGGGGTGGGGCTATAGTTGTGTTCCTCAGTGTACGTTCATACCATATACATAGTATTGTCACATTAAGTTAAACTTTCGGCAAATGAAATTGAACTCTGGGCAAATAAAGTTAATCTTTAAGCAAGTGGAATTAAACTCTCAGCTGGCACTAAATTTTATTTTTACAAATATTGCATTTTTACATAGGCTAATAGATATTCTGGAGAAAGTATGATACGAATGTGGCGTGTTAATTTCGAAGCGAATCAGGCGCAAAATTTAAGTCCCTCCATTAATAAAACGGACTTAAAGAAAATAACAAATTAATAAAAATTAATTAACAAAAGAAATAGGTTCGGGTTATAGTATCAAATCATTTGCTTTCCATCAAGGAAATCACCCCACAGAATTGTTATTTCAACGTCTTCCGTGAATTGATCATATACCTTAAGGATTTGATCAAATCCTTATTTTTATCATCTCGCTGCAACAACTTACACACAAAATAATGTCCGACATTCACAGTGTTTCAACGAAACATTATTCTCCCTCACGGTACCATGCGAAGTAAAAATAACACCTATCTCTCTCTCTCTCTCCTCCTCACCAAGTGAATATACCCGTCGTCGCAAATGAGCTCCCAGTGCGAATTTTGTTGCCCCCTTAGCGGGTCCCCGGTTGCGAAACGATGACAAGAAGCAGCGGCCGCATAAACGGTCGTAAATTCACAAAGTGACCTCGTAACTCTCAAACGAAATAAGACGTCGCATCGACGAGGTCCCCGTCCGGGGGAGAGTAACGTCGAACGGACACGACGTGGTAATTCCCGCGACGGGTACGCAAATTTTCCCCCCGGCCCGTCCTCGACGAAACGCAACGCGACGGTGTGACGGCGACGACGACGGCAACAAGCCCAGCACGAAATTTCTTTTGTGGAATCAAAGGCGAGAGAGCCCGGGGAACGAGCGAAGGGCAAATTCCCTGACAGCCGCGCGATACGAGCGAAACGCGAAATACGTGCACGATCCCTTTGATCTCGCTGGGCGACTGTCCGCCACCTTGTAAAGCGTATTGAAATTTTCCAAGAGCAAATCGCGCCGATGTGTGGCCGGGCAGAATACGGCGCGGCGGGCCGGGCACAGCTCAAAGCGATGCGTGGAATGTAATTGTCGGGCACACGAAGAATGCGCGAACGCCTGACAAAGACGTTGTTACCATAGCCACCCTCCTTCTCCCTCGTTCGACCAGCCCGTTTCCTCTCCGGACACGCGGGACCGCACCGGCGGACAGACACCGGCTGCGTCTCCCTCGCGGTCGCGCGCAGGGCCTGCAGTGAACACCCTTACCGACCGTTCGTCACAAGGGGTTCTGTAGGCGGCCGCTGAAGAATATCGTTAACGCTGCCTCTCTTAGCGGCAATTAAACGACCGTTTGTCATGATAATCACAAGCCGCGGCTCGCGCGACTCATAGATTTTAACGCGCTTGAGTTACGAGCTATTGAATCGGACGTATACGTTGTTTTCTCGATGCATACTTTGTGAAACCGTGCAAGAGGTACGAAGGTTGCGCTCCAAGGCCGATAGCGGTTTCTCTTTTGGTGGTTGAAGGACCAATTTTTTTTCAAAAACTGAATGTTCTATTTACCTTTTCTATTTATTTTTATAACTGTTTTTTTTTGTTATTATGCCTTGTAAAAATATAAATTGAGTTTATGTAGAATATTTGCTTTGGATATTAACAATTTGTCGTGTTCTTTCGGATAACTTGATGTGTAACACAATTTACATAGGTAAGGAAACCAGTTTACGATGACTTACGTTAACATCGATGTATCCAAAGAAGGTTTTTCGAAGACCTAACCGTGCATTATAGAGTTTGACTGTGAAGATCGAAAGAATGTGATTCTGAATGAAGTAAGAACGTAGTAGTTGCTAAGTTGTAAAGTTGTTTAAGTTGTTATCATTAAACTGTTTTAAATATATATTATTAATATTCTAAGCGCTTCACTTTATTTCATTCACACCTGAGCCCTATCACCTCACTCAACTCAATAAAAATAAAAATAAAATTTCCTACATATATAAAAATCAAAATTTATAAGAATAAACCAGTGTTGTGAACTCTACTATAACTTTCGCGTCATTATTGTCCGAATCCTGGAAAACTGCGGTATTCCCCCTAAATGCTTCACTTTATTTCATTCATATCTAAGCCCTATCATCTCACTCAACTCAATAAAAATAAAAGTAGAATTTTCTATATATATAAAAATCAAAAATTTGTAAGAATAAACCAGTATTCTGAACTCTACTAAAACCTTCGTGTCGTTATTGTCCGAGTCCTAGAAAACTGCAGTATTCGCTCTAAGCGCTTTACTTTATTTCATTCATATCTGAGTCCTGTCATCTCATTCTATTGAATAAAAATAAAAGTAGAATTTCCTACATATATAAAAATCAAAATTTCTAAGAATAAATCAGTGTTGAGAACTCTACTAAAACTTTCGCGTCATTATTGTCCGAATCCTAGAAAACTGCAGTATTCGCTC